>JAQJVL010001558.1:0-171104 GCA_035578905.1 Stictocephala bisonia
ACGCGGACGATTGCCCTTAGCGTTAGATCTCCTGCAGAGCCACGTAACGTGTTTGCCATTGGCCATGGACATTCCAGACAAGTACTTTAAACGTTCTGTCCATTGCCGAGCAAAGACTGGAGGCTGTTTAGCACCATTGCGAGGATCTTGGTCGGTGACTTGCTGCCTGGAGTCAGCAGGACAGGGATAATTGATGCCGTCCAGGCCATCAGGTTTTCCACAGAGACGTTCCCAGGACGTAAGGCACTGGGTCGGAGTGGGGCGGTTGAGGGAGGGCGGCCGGGGGAAGGGGTGATGTCGACTGGGGGGGAGGGGCTCGGGAACACTCTTGGGGTGTTGGGGTGAACGTCACCACCTTTTGCGTAATGCTCGAGCGGTATTTCCTCGGCTGTAATTATGGAGAAGTCCATCTCAGATTCCATGTAGGTCTCAGTCTCTTCAGTCGTTCTCGTTTTTTTTCTCGACGGGCTTCGAAGGGCAGTAGCGAAGCTCCTTTGGGGGGATGAATTCACCCTGCCCCCCAATAGGAAATAGGTGGGGCTAGCTGGCGTTGGATTTCCTGGGGCTCCAGGTGGGGGAACTCAGCATATGAAGGCTGTTGTTGGCTGGGTAGGTGTGATGGCTTTTGCTGAGGAGGGGGGTTGGCAGGAGCTGGGAGTGAAGCCTTCTGATTGGCCCTTTGGGCAGCAGTTAGCCCAGCAGGGTGAGGTGCGAGGCCTTTGCGTTTGGTGGGGCGTCTCGATGGACGGGGCAACCCTTCCAGCTGGCCACGTGATTTCCAGCTGGAACATGTCGGCTCTGCTGACTGTGGCAGGTTGCAGTCTCGGCTGTAGTATCTGCCAGCGCACTTCACGGGAAAGTTGCAGTGCACAGAGGAGTGACCAAAGTTTTGGCACCTGTAGCACTGGGGGAGGCCTGGCTTGGGGTGGAATTCCTCCACCTTCACGTTGATTCCAAGTAGGTGGCGGATGTCCCAAATTCTGCCACAGCTGCCCACCTTCCTCAGGTGGACGAGGAAGGCGTTTGCGGGCTTCTTGCTGCCATCTTAATTCCTATTCAGTAGAGTCACTGAAGTGGGAGTGAAGCCTTCACTCTGGAGGTCAAAGGTACAGTATGTACACTTGGGGTTAACACCACACAGGTGGGTTAATTATTAACTGATAGGCAGCACTTAATTATATAGTCTATATACAAGGTATAGAGTTATCAAAAGGAGCTTGAATATGTACTACAGAAAACTAATTAGAATGGTTACTATGCATATGACAATATACAAATTATGCGAAACTATGGGGCAAGTTTTGGTTTAATATGTTGCAATAAATTGACATGAAGGGTTTTTGAAAACTTAAATAACTTTTGTCAAGGCTGCTATGACACAACAAGTAATTAATGTTAAAAAGTATTTGATTAAAAATATAATTAAATATTGTTAGATTATTAAAGGGGCTAGAATTTTAAAAATGCAATTAGCACTATTTATGTTGTTATAGTATTTTCTAAAAGCCACAGTATAATGTTTTAGTGTTAAACCAGCTGTTGACAGTTTGTAAACATAACATATATTTCTAATTTTTCCTACTTTATAATTTATATTCGTGTAATCAACAATCATTCCTTTCTTTTACTGTGCAACGTTTTATTTGTCATCAACTTGTTAGTATCAATAAATAATAATGTTTAATAAACTATTTGTGGAAATAAACATTGTTGAATCAATCATCATCCACTACATAAGTTATTGGATTCAACGAAAAGCCACGAAAAGTTGATTGGCGACAAGGTAAATAGAAACAGATCAACCCAAATTAGAAAGACCTAGGTTCATTGAATATTCAACAAGATAGGTATCAAGCAAATATGGATCTAGATCAATTTAAGCAATTTTTAAAAATGCAACAAGCTAAGATCAATACTTTGGTAACTAAGCTTTCAACTTCTACAACACCTCACGAGACAAAGCAAAATTATGATTCTTAATCAGAAGCTAATGTAACCTATATTCCAAAGTTCGACAATTTTGATTCTAAAAAAGGAATGTTTTTCAAACTACAAACAACGTTTTGAAAATTATATCTAAATGAAAAATATTGAATCAAATATAAAATATTGTGCTAGTAATTTGAATATAGTTTCTTCACTTTCTGCATCTAAAATGACTAATGAACTATTTTACGATGAATTAATCAAACTTTTAGAAGATCAACTTGAGTCTAAAAGAACGTTATAGTCTCTCAACATAAGTTTCTATAAATTTAACAACGGATCAACAATCAATTTCAGAGTTTGTAACTATCCTAAGAAGTGATTCACATAATAAACTGTGAATTTGTATCTCCCTGTGATTGCAAAACATCAATAGCTGATATTTTTCTCAGGATAGTAAAGTTATACGTGGAATTAAAGATAATTCTATACGTAAGCATTTATTACAATCTGATGTATCAGAATATAAAGATATTGTAGCTAAAGCAATAGCCTTAGAAACATCGAAGCTGGACTCCAAGTTAATTGCCCAAAAACATTCATCATCATTATCAATAAGCTTACCAGATATCAACAAGGTTTCTCATTCCCACGCATTTAGGTCTAGTCACAATAAACAAATGAATTCCCCGTCTCAACATCACAATGCCAATAAACAAAAATCAAGACCTGCTTCAAAGTCTCAAATAAATTATTATTAATTGGGAATCAACGGATTATGTTTATGTTGCGGAAAGTTAAACCATTTGTCCAGGGATTGTCGTACAGACAAAAAACTAGCTCAAATATTCTATACTAGGGCATGTTAGCAAAGTTTGCATTAGTACACTTCTAACAAAAAGGTCTGAGCCCAACAAACAACTAACTAATCAAATAGCTAATACACACGAGTATCAGTATGGTATCCAAAACATCTTTGACATATTTCAAACTAAACCATCAAAAGCAACCGAGAGGTTTTATGTATATGTTATCATTGAAAATACACCTGTCAAATTTGAAGTAGATTCTGGCTCAGGATACACATTTCTACCCCGAGACATATTCAAAAAATTAAATCTGAATCTTAACCTTCAGCCTACAAACATTGCTTTTAGATCTTACACACAGAATGTTTCTACTCCTTTTGGCAAAGTGGAAGTTAATGTAAGTTACAAGTCCAACGCCTTCAAAGACGAGATTTACATCGTACCAGACAACTACTCACCCATATTAGGACGAGCGTGGATTCAAAATCTTAAAATGGACTTATCTAAAGTTGACACTCAATAAGTTACTTCTCACCTTAACAACGCTATCGATGAAAACGACGTGGCGTCAGAGATATTTCACCTACAAGGTAGGAATTATGGACAACAATCAGATAAAATAAATTTGTTTCCAAAATATAATAATATTACTGATATACCGTAACATAAGGTGTAACTTATTTAAAAATAAAAAATGAGTTTTACATTTGAAAGAAGATAAATAACTCATTCATCAGTTTTATCTAATTAAATTAAGCCTTTATTGTTCAGATGTAAAAATGTTCTGAGACTGGAGGATAATATAAGATATTTTATAATTTAATTTGATTTTGAAAAATATTGCATTATCACTTGCTAATAAACGCCTTTTGATAATTTACGCTATCCAAAGACTTCAAGGATTTGAAATATTTAGTTGTCATCAACTTGTTGGTTGGTATGAAAATAATATATTGGATGTGTCTCAATGATGACGGAATACTATTTAAATTAATGTTATATAACAGTATATGTTAAAGGTATTATTTCGTTTTATTACAAAACTGAAAATGTATACCGCAAATAGATGTTCTATCAACTTTGTACTTAAATGATTTCAATTATTTAATGGCTGTTGTTCAAATGATTACATTATTGACGGTTTAACCTGCTTAGCCTTGATTTGATAGAAAGGACTTTGAAAAATAGGTACTATGAATACGTCAAACGCCAACCCATCCACGATTTTACGTTTTATACAATACACCTTTTACATGACTTAGAAGCGTGTCAATGATTCGGACTATAACAGCTTATTTTAATATAGATTATATTTACTACAATTTCAATACCTGAAGCCTTTTTTATTTCTAAAGTAGTTTGAAGCGTAAAATTTTCTAAAAAAACCCGGGAATCGAACTTGGATCTTATGTAAATACTGTAACATGTATGCTTATTTTAATAAACATATGTCTTACCTACAATTAGATTGCTCTCAAGTTAAACACAATCTCACCATTGATATCAAGAACCCGTAGTTTTTTAATCCTTTTCACACTGGACCCGCGAGGGTACGACAGTGGAGCGCCTCAAGGTCAGGCACTCCACTGTCGCAGTTGTGCTATTTCTTGGCTGACAGTTTTATTAGTTTTTGCCAGGCGCTCCACTGTCACTCGCCCATTCCTCCCGTAGTGCAAGTGCATGTACATTACACATCATACACATAATATTGTTGCACATCCGGTAAGCGAGCGGTGATGTTGTTGTATGCATATTACCAGATTTAAGTACCTAGATATCTACTGTAATTTAGTGGTTTACCATAGTTAATTTATTCTTTTTATACTGTAAAAATATATTATAATGTACTTCACAGTATATTACAATACTATTGAAATATTTATAGTACATTTTTATTGATTTCAATAAAACTTTACCATAAATTACTGGGCCTAAACTTTAGCTTTTTTTCTCTCAAAATCTGTATTAGTCTGGAAATGGAATATGAATCACAGCAAATTAAATTAATTGATAATTATAGTAGGTTATTAGGCAATCCAAAAGAACGCATTAAACTACAGAAATATCACTCTATAAAATACAACTATAGTAGTGTAGTACGCCGGTTTGCACACAACCTTGGACTTTGTACCCCACCCTATCAGCAAGGTTGTCGACCTTATCAGTAAAGGTCGACCCCAGAGGTCAAGTTTACTATTGTTTACTACTGAGGTCATTGACTTTTCATTGATAATCACCACGTGTTAACCTCGGAGGTCAAGTTTACTACGAGCACGTGGACCCCTCATGACGTTGTCCTAGGTCAGTGTTGTTTTGATTGACGTCACGCCGTATTTATTAAATTAATTGTATTTAATTTGGATAAAAAGTATCGAAGACCGGTGCCGGGATCGATCCTATTATGTTTAGTTTGTGAGACCGAGACGATACCACGCAGCACAGTGACACACCCGAGAGGGTAACGTAAGTAGCGGCAGAAGAACGCGTGGCTCGCTTACGCCGAGCCAGATGCATTTATACTATATGAAATGTATGTTTCCCAATAATTTGTATTTAACACGTTGAGTGCGGGCGACGTTGATCAACGATGCGTCACAGTAGCGCGTGTGGCGGGCAGCGTTGTACAATGATCCTACAGTCCTTGAAATGTATTGACTCCGTGTGAGGTTAGCTATTGCCCGGGAACGTTGTGTCGCTCGTCGCTTGTTGTGCCGGTCTTTGTGAACATTTCGATGTACTTCGTTTTTGGATACCACCATTTTTGTGTTTGTGGTACCAGTTCTACGTTTTAGTGTTTTTTAGGATTGTTATAAGTAATGTTTGTGCAATGGATGATAGTTTTCGACAAGTTCCATGAGGACATTCATGAGTGAAATATAGTGTAACAATGGCTGTGGGAAGTTTTGTAAATAGTTTTTTTATTTTTAGTATACCCATTTTTTATATTACCATACATTATTAGGACTAACTGTACATTCTCATACCATTCGATAACATTGTGCGCGAACTTATTATTATCGAGCCTAACATTTTTTTTTCGACAGAAGAAGTTTTTTGTTGTTGTAAAACTGTTTATTTATTCTGTTATGCAATTATCAATAATGGGACTGTACAAAATTGTCAACAATCGCCAGCTGAGTAACGCTTACTGGCGCCCCAGGCGGACAACGTTGATCAACGCACCGGAAATGACGTCAATGGAATTGGCCTAATTCCATACCTGGACACCTTCTGACACTACTCTGGCTACAATGGGACTATTTATAAGTTAAATACAAAATTATTATATTTCAGCCTGGGGCATGCACAATGTTGGGCGATTTCAGCAATGAACGTGTTAATATAGTATTACTTTGTTCTGACCATTTAAACCGAAAAAAATACACCAAGATTTCAAGCATGCAGCATCTGCAGTTGTTTAAAGCTCTACAGACCAACGGCCCTAACGTCTTTCCGGAACCTCTAGACTTGAACAAGTTGATCCTTGGCTATAGCAGATATTGAATCTGGTGAGTAAATGATATATATTTCCCAATCTATTAGCATTATTAGTTATGAACAGTAACTATTTATATATTCTCTAACATCATTTTCAATTAATATTTTAGCAAAATAATCATTATACTCTTTATGAGAACTAATATTTTAGAATTTATTTACAGATATTTCTATTACCTAACATTATTTATGATCAATTTCTTTAACTAAATTATTTAACAACACATTTTAATATTACCAATAATGTGTTAGTTTTATAAAATGCTTGAAGAATACAAATTATTTCATTTATGTAAAAATTGTATTTCTAATTTTAAACAATATTTTAACATTAATTGCATGCTATTATTTCTTAAACCTAATTACAGTTGTGTTTTATTTATTTTTATTTTCAACCATACAACTAATTTAAGTAAATTACTTCATACTATATGTTCTAGTAAATGATTAAAGTTGTTAGTTTTATAAAATTTTATGATAAAATAAATGATTCATTATATTAAATTGTTTAATTAGTTTTTTAATAATTTTTTATTCTAATCGATTTTTTTACAAGTTTATAATGATAAAATAATTTTATGATATGATTTAGTTATGAAATTATTTCTTATTTCATCAATCCGATTACACTTTTAGGTATTATTTAAATAAACACATTTTGAATAAAATACGTATAACTTTAACTACTACATTTTATTTTTTATAATTTAATTAAAATATTTAATAACAAATCTTATTAAGTTTCATTAATTTCTGGAAAATAATAGTATAATTTTAAATTATTTGAATTATACATTCAATATAATTAAATACAATATATAAATACAAATTTTTATACGAGAATCTTTTTTTAGTCATCTCTTACGTTTGAAATAAATGTTTTTTTTTAACTAAACAAAATATAAAGAGATATTTTTGTTTTTTACAGATTCTATTACTCAAATATCCACTTCATTCCTGTCTTCAAGAAACACCTACTAATTTAGAAAAGTGAGTTTCATTCATATGATAAACTAATAGATTTCTTGTTAATATTTTCAATGTTTTGTTTTTATTCTCACAGGACTTCCAATTCAAATAAATGCTTCTCTCATAAGTAATTTAATGTTTATGTTGTTACAGGT
Organism: Stictocephala bisonia; assembly: GCA_035578905.1. NCBI lineage: Eukaryota > Metazoa > Arthropoda > Insecta > Hemiptera > Membracidae > Stictocephala > Stictocephala bisonia. The sequence goes on from JAQJVL010001558.1 coordinate 7,358, forward strand.
TATTCCATCACCTTTCATCGAGTTTGATTTAGGCGTGTTGTAGACACTCGCTTATTTTAAAAGTAAGTTTCATTTCTATAATAAACTTACGTAAAACTAAAATGGGTTTTTAACTAATTTTCTTGGTGATGATTTCAATGTTTTTTTCACAGGTCCTTTAAAAGTTTTAAGATACACTTAACTCTAAAGTAATATAATATGTATGATGTTACAGATCTCCTCTTGCATCCAACTCCAACTATTCATCGTCAAGCAGATCTTCTCTTACATCAATTTCTCCAAGACATCATCTCTCTCAGAAGTATGTCTAATAATAAGGATTACTATAAATCAGAAGGATGTTACTATAAATTAACCGTTACTTCCATTTGCTCATGAACCGATTAAAGGTTCCTTACATTCGGCAGGATTTGATTTAAAAAGCGCATATGACTGTGTTATACCACCTCATAGCAAGCAGTTGATAAAAACTGATCTCAGCATAGCATTGCCTGAAGGAACGTATGACAGAATTGCCCCCCGTTCAGGATTGGCTTTAAATCATTTCATCGACGTAGGAGCTGGGGTGATAGACCGCGATTACACGGGTAATGTAGGAATACTTTTGTTTAACCACTCAGAAAATGTGTTTAGTGTAAAGCGAGGTGATAGGGTTGCTCAACTGATTTGTGAAAAAATTCTAGAACCTTATTTAATTCAACTTAATGAACCACCCTCTACTACCGTAAGAGGTAAAGGAGGGTTTGGCTCAACAGGATGTTAATTTAAAATATTTTATCGAACTTTAAATAATACTTTCATTCATATAAACTCATATAATTACATATTTAAATATTATTTTTTCTTTTTTATAGTCATGGAAAATACAAGGCAGTTCACCGAATCTATCGAGCAGTAGTTAAAGAACCAACCTAGTACAAGTAAATCTGAATGTATGCCTCCACCTCAAGCCCCAAAGATATAGAGACCCGCTACTAAACAACCGAACAGACCTAAAATCAACTATAGAAAAACGCCAACCGAAAGTTACGACTTGAAAGGGGTTGTGAATCTACTAATTCTAATCGGTCTGACTTCGGTTAGTCTTTGGGAAAATGTGATATTTGACGTAAGAAAAAAAGTGTCAGATATGATGAACCCAGGCTTAACAGCTCTCTACTTTCATCTCAAAATGGTTTCAAATACAGTTTGTACGGGGATAGCACAAACAAGTGACCTTTCATAAGAAAAACTTGAAATGATAAACGAGCTTGATAGAGACTATGACTAAATTATGTTACACGCAGACCCAGTTCTGCAAGTTTATTCGAAAAACAGATATTCAGTCGTCATTGTAAAACATATTAAAGAGTTTGTATTAGAAGCTATTAATAAAATTTCGTTAATTGAGATCAGTGATGATGATGAAGACAGAACTGTTAAGTCTAAAAAGCGGTCTCTATCTGATGATGAGGATGATGATTCTGATAAAGATGATGAGCTATTTAAATTGTTTGGACAAAAATGTAATTCAGAGAAAAGATCTAAAAAATTAACCATCAGTCAACAAATATTAGTAAAAAACGATTCTGTCACTAGTAATTGTGTAACACCTGGGGAAACTGGAAAATATTTAACAAAAATAGAAATTACTGATTGCGAAGATCTAAAAGGGGTTAAGCCTACACAATATTGAACAAAGATTTGGAAAAAAGCGGTGTTTCTTGTAAATAATGATAAAGATCAATCTTATGCAGCAGTGAACCATTGTCTTTTACTTTCATCTGGGCAAATGAAAGTAAAAGAATTTTACAAATAAAAGAATCAAAAGTTACCGAATTCAAGGAGGAAGAAGACAAAGACGCTAGAAAGAAAGTTAGATTTTTTCGATAGATAATATTTATGTAACATGTATTAAGCTAAAGGGGTAGAGGTTTAATTGAGGTAGTTGGTAAATAATAGTAAATTGTCAATTGATGAAGGAATAGTTCTTTGTAAATAATTTTATTTAACATTAATTATGTACTCTCATTCATCATTAAATTTAATGGTTTAGGTATAATTTTATTGTAATATTTTGTCTCATCCGTTGTTTAGAATTTTTTAAATTTATTTTTTTTCAGATGTTTTATCATTTACCTTTCAAAAAAAGAAATTTAACAATACGTGAACAAATGGAGGTTGATGAAGATGATGAGGAAGATGGCGAGTTAAATCAATCTAATTTTGGAACTGATATCGAGATGGTGAATGATGTAAGAAGGAAGAAAGATATAATGAATATAATCGTTCAAGCCAATAATTTTGTTGAACTGGAAAGTGCGTTTAAGGGAAATTTAAAAATATTTTACTTCAAAAATACTAATCGATTGGTAAAGGCTATTTCTATGTTACTTTCCCTTCATAAAGATGAAATGGAGTTGATTATTAATGAACAAGTTAAATTATTTAGAGCAGTTAAATTCAATTTTTAGTTGAGTGCACGTATGAGAAACCTAATACGAACGAGCGTCAAAATCGCGCGTTTAAAACTAAAAATATCTCTGTTTGTTGAAAACAGTATAAATAGTGGCTTGCATTCTCTATTTGAGAAGATATGTAAGAAGAGTCGACTTACGAAGGACATGGTAGTGGTTGGAGTTTATTCCGTGTCGATGGGATCATAGATACAGAATTAATTAGAATTAATAGATACAGGCCATTAGGTGGAAGCACTTATATTCAATTACCTCCTCACATTTTACATAAGCATACTGTTATAAATCCTATTAGTCATGACAATTACTGTTTTAAATGGGCTTTACTATGCCATTTTGTTACTGGGAAAAACAGAGGAAGAATAGATCATCGTTACCATGCTGTATGTAACAGATTGAATTTCAATGGAATTAACTTTCCTACTCCTATTAAACAAATCAAAACATTTGAACGAAATAATTGTGATGTAAGTGTTAATGTTTATGGTCAAAATGAAACTAATTATATATATATATATATATATATATATATATATATATATATATATATATATATATATCCATTGATAGTCACTGACAATGAAAAGTCTATCCATATTGATTTACTTTTAATAACAAACAATCAAGGTGTTAGTCACTATTGTTATATATAGAATTTCAGCGGGTTATTTTCTTCCCAAATGTCAAAGCATAGTCATAAAGTTTCAGTGTGTAAACGATGTCTTTCAAGATTCTGGGGGAAGAGTAAAAACCGTAAACTAATGGAACATAAAAAATTTGCTATCTAAATAAACTTGTTAGGGCTTTGATGCCTAATGAAGATAAAGAAGATCCAAAAGTATTAAAATTTACCAATACACAAAATATGTTTAGATTACCGATTGCTATTTATGCAGATTTTGAGTATATTTAATATATAATAGCCTTTAATAGCCTGTTAATGAACAAGTGACAAAATATACACATGTCGATAATGTGCATGAGCCAATGAGCTTTTGCGTGTATGTTGTGTGTAGCGATACTTTACCAGACTTTATGAAAAATGTGCTTCCTCAATGTCCTTATTTGTATAGAGGTCGACATGCTGCTAAACACTTTATGAATTACATAGTTAATTTAGCGATCGTAATTGGTGATTGTATTAGGATGCATAATATTGATATGTTACCACTAACCATAGAAGAACAGATTCTTGTAAGAACGGCTAGAAATTGTGAAATGTGTGAGAAACCGTTTACTTCTACTGTCAGACCTCATAGAGAACATTGTCACTTAACAGGTCGTTTTAGATCAGTTTTATGTAAACATTGCAATTTAAAAAGACAAAAGCAAAGGAATTTACCGACTTTTATTCATGGTACATCTAATTATGATTCTCACTTTATAGTTAAACAATTAGGTTTTGATCAAAGATGTATCAGTGTTATTCCCACATCAACTGAAAAATATATAACAGTTTCCAAACAAACAAAAAGGTGTATACCACTACTTACCCCATACGTATAAGTAGCTTCATTTGAAGAGGTATATAATAATTAAAATTAAAAGAACACATGTGGGCGTGAAACATATATTTTTATTGTTCTCATTAAAGTCTATTTGCAAATCTAAAATATCTTTAAACTAATATAATACATTTTATATTATGTAAATTAGAATATTTACTAGGGCCACCGAAATCTGAATAAAAGGGGGTATATTTGACTGAGCTCGGATGTCCATCAGCTCGTAATCCTCTAGCTAACATCTGCCCTCACAAACGCTCGCCTCAAGTCGTGGCGAAAAACTGAAAAACTGCCCAGAGACAGGCTGGTTTCTAGCATTGTCCACCCCCGCTTTCTACATTACATAACGATGTCTGCAAGAGCCGACAAGTTAAAAATAATCAGGTTTCGTAGTGTTTTTCTACGTCGAAGAAGGGCCAAGTTACATAACAGAGAACTGACGCTTATATCTAAGAAATGAAATTAACTGAAACGGTACAAGTGGCATGAACATTAGATTTGTCGATACTTACAAAATTATGAATTCAAGTCTAGCAACTCTTGTAAACAACTTGTCACGTGATAAATTTGTTAATATCAAAAGTTTTTTCTGAAATAGATTTTCCTCTGGTAACTAGAAAAGGTGTGTACCCTTATGATTATAAATCTTCATGGGATAAATTGAATGAAACACGGCTCCCTCCTAAAGAGAGCTTTAGAAATTCTTTGTTGAACTGTGACATATCTGATGAAGACTATGCTCACGCCACTAACGTTTGGAATCATTTTTCTATTTCAATGTTAGGCGAATATAGTGATTTATATCTAAAATTAGACGTGTTGCTGCCATCAGACGTCTTTGAAAATTTTAGAGATTTGTGTTTGGAAAGTTATCAGCTTGATTGCGCACACTATTTAACACTTCCAAGTTTCACTTTCGATGCTATGCTGAAGTATACGAAAGTAGAAATTAAGCTCTTAAATGATTATAATATGTATATATTTATTGAAAGTGGAATAAGAGGAGGGATCACATCTTGTGTAAAACGACATGCAGTAGCAAATAACCATTATATGGGTAACGCTTATAATTCTAATGTTAGTAATTCCTATCTAATTTTTTAGAGGTTGATGTTGTTTACCCAGTCATTACACGATGAACATAATGATTTAGCATTTTTACCAGTAACTGAATGTCCTCCTAAGTCTAAATTTAAAAAACTTTTAACAACTCTTGAAGCAAAACAAAGATATATTTGTCATTATGTCAATCTAAAACAGGCTATAGAAAATGGTCTTATATTAACAAAAATTCATAGAATATTACAATTTAACCAGTCTTGTTGGTTAAAGAGTTACATTAACATTAATACAGATAAAAGGCAGCAGGGTAAAAATTCTTCTGAAAAAGATTTCTATAAACTGCTCAATAATAGCATGTTTGGTAAAACCATAGAGAATATTAGGAAAAGAATAAATCTACAGTTAGTTTTATCTCAAAAATGATTGGATATGTTACTTAATAAACCAACATTTGTAGATAGCATTATTTACGATGAATCTTTGTGTGCAGTTGAGAGCGCTAAAGAATGTATATATTTTGACAAACCAATTTACGTTGGGTTCTCTGTTTTAGAAATTAGTAAAACGTTAATGTATGATCTTCATTATAAAATTATTAAACCTAAATATCGTTCTAATGTAAAAATAGTATACATGGATGCAGATGCTTTTTTCTATCAAATATGAACAGATTATTTTTACAAAGATTTAAAAAATGATACAGATTTCTGTAATTATTTCGACTTCTCTGATTATCCCATAGATCACATGTGTTTTAGTTCTGTAAATAAAAAGGTTTTGGGTAAATTCAAAGACGAATGTAATGGAATTATGTTGTTAGAATTTATTGGACTAAGGCCTAAATTATAGAGGCCTTTCTAAAACACTAAAGAACCTACAGTTCAAAAGAAAGCAAAAGGTATATTAAGGGAGATATCAATGAAGAAATTTCATTTGACGACTATAAAAACTGTTTATTGAATGATCTAACAATCAGGAAGAAAATTAAAATGTTTATGTCAAAGAAACACGTTATTGAAACGATAACGTGCAATACAATTGCTTTAAGTTGTAAAGACGATAAGATATTTATCTGTGAAAATGGTATAGACACATTAGCCTTTGGTCATTACAAATTAAATAGCAAATATGATGATGATGATGAGAGTACTGATTAGTTAAGTTACACAAGCTTTTATAGAATATATTGTCTGTTGTAAAATATTTTAATGTATTGACTTAGATAATTGCTTGTTAAATGAAAGAGTATACTTTTATTGTATCCATATATTTTTAATATTTCAAAAATTATAACCGATTATTTACATTGAATTCTGACGATAAATAATCTTGATTGTATTCTTTTCTAAAATTGTTGATTATACTTACATTGTACATCCTTGTTTGTAAATAATTTGTATTAAAGTACTTCTATGCCTTTTATAATAAATGTATTATTTGCTCATTTTGTGTTCTTGATTGATACTACCCTATAAAAATAAATTAAGAATTTTCTATAAAAGTATATTTATTGATTTTAAATGATCTTTTTTACAATGCCAGACAATGGTGTATATTGGATTAACGCATCATGAATGATCAGACAATATGCTGTTGTATCCTTTGGTATATCAGCAGTTGTTTGAATCTCAGTGCGAACATACATTGATCCAGTTTTTAAAGTCTCAACTTGTTTTGAACAATCAATCACTATTAAAGGTGTCTTCTCGTGATAAGTAAGTTTATCTAAACAAGGTTTATCATTACTCCCAATGTAATATGACGATTGAAACCTTGAATACATATCATATAAAATTGATTTATTTCCATTTAAATTATCATATGGATAGTACTTGCTGTTCAAGTACAGTTTTATATTATCCAAGTTACAAAAATCAAAATGTGAAGCATTCTTATTTGCTTTGTCTTTACGATCAGTTTGAAAACCAATTATTACATATATTGGCTTCTCCTTCGTGGATGATGTTTTGACTGTCCACGTTAGAAACTTTGTAGTTGGTAATGATGGGTACTCATGTAATTGCCATCTTCTGAATGGTATAGATATAGGCTGATATCTTTCAGTCAAACGTAAAAGAGATAATTTCACCTCATCATCAACTCGAACATAAGGCATTTTCCAAACAACTTTGTAAAGTTGAATTTGAAAGTTAAATAAAGATGCAGCTGGTTGAAGCACAACATTTTTATCATTAGATGAACGTAACATGTCTAGTTCTTGTTTTACATTCAATAAAATATGATTATAATCTTCGGCAAAACCGAGTAGTAATTTAAGTGGAACACAAAACGAAAATGATGTTCTATCATTCATCACACCCATTTTTTCGTTTTGCCAGCATGCGTTCTGCATCCAGTATTTGTCTCCTGGTCTAGAGGTAAGTAAATTCTTTATTGTAGTAGAAATACCTACTTTTTTACTCTATCAATTTCAGTTCCACACAGTTCGTATCTGATTTCATCGAACAGAAATGCCATAGCATTACTAACTAACTGAGTTGTTGTGTCATCAGTTTGGGTTGTACCTGTCTTGACTGGTTTGCCTTCCAAAAGCAAATAACTTTTACTAGGTAATGTATAAACGTCTTGCTGATGAACAGGTATCCGTATCTCATCACTTGTTTTGTAAGAATTTGATGTATACGGATTATGAGAATGCCATTCAATATCAACAATAGAACTATCAAAGCTAGGATTTGTTCCTATATCTAAAATATTATTCATCCTTACTCTTGAAAGAGGACACTTTTGTACGTAGGTATATTTTGTTCCGTAATGTTAACTGCTTAACGACTTGACAAACCGGCAGTTTTACCTTCTAAAGTGGCTGAGTTACTTACTCAAGTAAACAATCTGAACTCCGGCCTTGTCCTGCTTGATGAGCGTGTATCGATCCAATAGTAAAGAATGTCAGACCTTGAAGCAAAATTTGCCAACGTCCCTAAATCCCAGACTCCTAATGTAGAAAATACGATTGTAGAGATAAATGAACGTGCTCGTCGAGCTTTCAATTTCATGTTCTATAATCTTGATGAGTCATCCGATCCAAGGTTGGAGAACAGAAAGGAGCACGATCTGACAATGATTATTACACTTTTTCAAAGTTTTGTTGGTAGTTTCAATCCTGATGGTGTAAAATCTTTCCCAGTGGGGAAAAAACGTAATGGCAACTGTAGACCCATCAAGGTTGTTTTACGAAGTAAATATGAAGTTCGTCACATCATTGGATGGAAGTTTCTTATTGTAATTAGTGTCCAAAACTGATCAGCGCTACTCCAAAAGTAGACTATCAAAGGACAGAACGCCCAGTGAACAGGATTATTTCCGCTCCATTGTTACTGCTAAGCAGAAAAGTGAGGCTGCAGGCGAGAAAAATCTCATAAAAAAATTAAGAGATAATGTTCCTTATGTTGCAACAAAGAGTTCAACAAACTTATAGAGTTCAACGGTTCACCTCAATTACTTTATTCTTTTCAAAATGTTAATGGCCTGAGAGGTAAACTGCAAACTTTGTCTCAGTCAGTTACTTCCTGTACATATAAGATGTTATTGCTTTAGTTGAGACAAATCTGCTTGAAAGTATCAGTGATAATGAACTTGGTTAAACGGGTTATAACATCTTCAGATCTGATCTATCTAGTTGGAAATCTGGTGGTGGGGGTGCGCTTATAGCTCTACGAGATGTTTATTTATCTCAAAGAGTTCCAGTGAGTGTCCAAATTATCGAATGCGTATTTGTGCTTAAGGTTGTTTCATCCTACTCTCTTCTAACTCGTGTTTATATTCCACCCGACCAGTCATTAAGTATATATTCTGATTTCTGTGAAGCTTTCACCGAAGCTATGGACTTTTGTGGATGTAGGATTTTAATTAGCATCATATATGATCTGGGAAGCTTATAATAGTGCAATGGTGAACGAATCTTTCAGGCTAATTATTGATCTGGCAGCATCTTATGGCCTCACACAGTACAACTCAGAACTGTATACGGTAGAAATTCTAACTACCGTGGAGAATTTCTGCATCAGACGATCCACTTTTAGCAGAGGACAGACATCACCCTGCACTCTCAATTTCCATCAAGAGTCCGCATGACCGGAAGGCATCAAACAACCTTAGAAAACTAATCCAGGATTTCCGCAGATTTGATATTGCCTCTGTCTCCAATATGCTTCAGAAACTTGACTGCTATATCCCGGACAATCTATCTGGCCCCGAACTGGCTTTCAATAATTTCGTTTCCGAAATAAGTGAAATCATAAATTGTAACACTCCCGTAAAAAAGGCTGTCACTAATCATTTTCCAAATCGGTTCCCTAATGATCTCAAACAGTTAGTGATCAGGACGACGATTTTGCACTAGAGGTATAAAAGGAAACCCTGATACGTGTGGATCATGAAGATTTTGTGCTGGTCAGAAGTAATCGTCGCTGATATTGAAGGCTATTTTCGTCCAGAAAAACTACATAAGAGGAGGGACATCTGTGACCTAATTTTTCTTTCGAGACTGGTCAACGGACTACCGGACTGATCAGATCTCTTGTACAATATTGATTTTTCTATTACTCGTGGCACCTGTTCCATAATTATCTTTCAACGGAAGTACATGTCTACGTTCCCAGGTTGCTGAGATTTGGTAGTGAAACTGCAAACAGAGTGGACTTCTTCTGTGGCTAAACCGAGCGTTTCAAGAAACAAATTGCTAGATTATTGTAGTTATCTATACCTACTGATCACACAGTTCATGGCACATTTGTTGTAAATAGTTTATTTATCTGTTGCTTATTTACTCTTTAAATGTTTGTTTTTGTTACTTAATATTTAAGCTTGCTTTATTGTTGTTACTCAATAACGTTATCTTGTAATGTTCTTATTAATCATATATGTAAAAATGTTGAAACTGTTTAAATAAATAAATAAAAAAATTAATAAACGTTGAAGGGATATTCTTTCTTTTACGGAAGTGTCATGAGTAGACTGGAGTCCACGTTGGTGTTTAGGTATATTTGATTTGTGGTGGGATTACTCTCTTGCTGGTTATGGAAATGGCTCTAGAATGGATATACTGGGGGTTCTGTACGTCCAATCAAGGCTCTAATTCCAACCCTTGTATTATAATAGTGCCGTCATATGCAACCATTATGTATAGCCAATGTGTAATATTCTCTTGATACTTCTAAAAACGACATATAACTTATCTCATATAAACCCAAAATACGTAGAACGTCAAGGTTCGGTGGGAACTTGATTAGATTTGTGGCATCCCACATTATGCCCTAGCAGAAAAGTAATGTTACCCTAATTAACATATATCTAAATATCCTCTCTGTATTTTGGTTCACATACGACCTTTCTGATTCAAGGGAGACTATCCTCGCATATACGAAAAAACCAGACGAATTCATCTTATCTTACAGGTCAATTTTTACTGGTCCAAGTCACCAGACCAGTAAGATTTTAAGAACTATGATTACAATATGAAGCCCAAACAGTAGCGTGTGCACAGTATAGTGATTGTTTTTCTATCTAATAACTTATATAGTCTAATTTAAAAATATAATATTGTTAATGGATATTATAAATATATATCATATTCTATAACTAGAATATAATACTCGTAGCTACCGTTAGATAAAGTTATATTATTGTCAAACATTTTTTAAGGCTGCTTGCCTCGTTAATGCAATAAGCAAACCTAGTCTAATCTCCATTTCAAAAGTATGTAGACCGAGTTTACAAAGACACCGTACCTAGACGAGTAATGTACAGTAACACATGTGTAATATGATCCGTACAATACCACTGTACTGAATGGGTGGGCGGGTGGGTCAATACCACTGTACGTGTATGGGTGGGCGGGTGGGTCAATACCACTGTACTGTATGGGTGGGTGGGTGGGTCAATACCACTGTACGTGTATGGGTGGGCGGGTGGGTCAATACCACTGTACTGTATGGGTGGGCGGGTGGGTCAATACCACTGTACGTGTATGGGTGGGCGGGTGGGTCAATACCACTGTACTGTATGGGTGGGCGGGTGGGTTTATGTGGACGGTGTCACTTTGAAGCTTTGTCGTTCTGATGTGCAAACGGTTATGGCAGGAGTCCCCAGGGCTCCATTCACACGAATCATATTTACACGATTCTTTTTTTATATAGAGAATTTAGTTGTTCCTTAAACTATGCCTGTCAAATAATTTTCATAACTCATTAACAATGTTTTATTAGCGATTGTTTATACAAAGTACCAGATTCTTCACAATTTGTAACGAACCATCAACTTTTAAAAAAATCATAAAACATTAAATTGATGTTTGATGTAAATAAAACTTTTAACAAACCTTTGCCAATAGCTTTCAAACGTTTCCAAAAAGTTTCATAATTAAAATTTATTTATTTTTTAAGTTCTTGTACTTTTTGTGAACTAACTGTTGTTCTGCTGTGATAACTGGAACTCAGTATAATTTGGTACCGTTTGTATCGGCTTGATTCGTGCAAACGAAATAAAATGGTTTCCAACCACAACTCTTGATCAGCGATTTTTAATCGGCATTTATTTGGTAGCGTCGGGATGTGCAGTCAGCCGTTAACGCCGCCTTCAAACGCCTCGCCGCACAGCATGAAAATCCTGCGACGTTGCCACGTCTATACTCCAACGGCTCAGCACGTCTGACTGCCGCTGTTAAAACTCCCATTTGCTGTATTCTTTTAAGTTTCATCAACAATCTTCCATCACCATTTTCTCATGAGGGCTTTGAACCTCCAATGGCAGGTTTTCGTGCTGTGCGGGCGAGGCGTTTGAAGGTGGCGTTAACGGCTGACTGCATATCCCGACGCTACCAAATAAACGCCAATTAAAAATCGCTGATGAAGATTTATGGTTGGAAACCATTTTATTTCGTTTGCATGAATCAAGCCGATACCAACGGTACCAAATTATACTGAGTTCTAGTTATTACAGCAGAACAACAGTTAGTTCACAAAAAGTACAAGAACTTAAAAAATAAATAAATTTTGAAACTTCAAAGTAACGTTTGAAACCTATTGACAAAGGTTTGGTAAAAGTTGAATTATATCAAATGTTTCAATTAAATTTTTGACAATTTTTAAATTTGATGATTCGTTACAAATTGTGAGGAAACCGGAACTTTTTATAAACAATCGCTAATAAAACATTGTTAACGAGTTATGCAAATTATTTGACATACATAGTTCAAGGCACAACTAAAATCTCTATCATGCAAAAAAAGAATCATGTAATAATTATCATTACTCGTTTAGGTACGGTGTCTTTGTAAACTCGGTCTACATACTTTTGAAATGTAGAGTAGATGCCTGAAGCAAAAAATTGGCATGGGTAATTTATGAAGGGGTTGATCAATCTATCATCATTGATGAATATAATTAATTATTAACTGTATAATTTATATGATTCCTTCTAACGTATACATTTTTCTGCATTGTCTTCTCTGTTATATTACAGAATGGAGCCTTTGATTGGGTGAACTAGTAAATACACTTTTTTTCTTATTGTAAAGCTTCAGCGTTACAGGCTGTTAAGGAGAAGAGAAGAGGCAACTTACTTCCTCTTGAAATTCTGTCTGATGTCCGCTCTTTAGCTGTGGATAAGTGACTCGGTTTGGAAGACTGTGTTTGTTTATCCAAGGTAATCAATATTAAAAATTTTAAGTTTTTAAAAATATTTGGTAAATTACGATACAACTGATCAGATTTCGATAACTTACTAAAATTATTTTGTTCAAAGCTTTGTTAATACTAAAATTAACCTAACCCATCTTACCAATTCTAGAATACGCTTATTTGTTATTTACAAATAATTTGTTCTCCTAAGCTTCATGAAACGCTAGCTTTAACGGGGTTTTAAATAATCTTGCTTAACTTACTATTAACACTATTTTAGAACCTTAAATTCAAAGTGTTGTAACGATGATAGGTTATGTGATAGGTTATGTGCAACTCAAACTTACTGTGAATATAAGAAGGTAACATTGTCAAGTTGGTCTATTATAAGCTAAAATTCCATATTAGTCTATAAGAAGAACCATTACAGAAAACAAAAACTTCCCAATACTGACCTCTTCATTAACCCAAGATCCGTACAATGCCAAACACACCAGCCGGGCGACCAGTTTTGGGTACTGCTGTAAGTCTTTATTGTAAAATAGTAATGAAGCCGTACATTTAACCCTATATCGTGAGCATCAGGTAAACCAATGTGTGCTCCCAACTGCTAGGTCCTTTTTATGGCACTGCAAGCTTTTTTTGTAAAAATCATAAAAGCACAAATTATGCTCCAAATGTAAATGTTATATCGTTTTTCTTCTCATGAACTGTACTAGGCTATCACAAATTACCATCAATACTTAACAAAAAGAATTAATAAATAATTACTGTTATGAAAAGATTTTAAAAAAAATTTAAATTTTGTATGTAAATTATAACTTGTAACCCTCCTTAGTAGCAAAAAAAAAAAAAAAAAAAAAAAAAAAAAAAAAAAAAATTACAAGATAGCCAAATTGTTTATTATTTAGTGCACTTTAATAATATGTTGTTATATTTTAGATAAACTACTAGGTTTTTTTTTGGAAGCGTTTGTTTACATAAAACACCAAAATTACAATGTGCAAAGATACAGTATGATCACTGTAGGTAATCAAATAAAAATTCAAAAAAATCACTATTGAATAGACAAGGAAAAGTTGTTTAGGAAAAATAGTCTTGTATCCATACAAAAATTTTTATGTTTTTAGTGTATTTGGAAAAATAAAACTTTTACAACGGAATCGAACAATTTCAATGAATAATTAAATAATCTAAAAATAAGGTGTATGTATAATTTTTAATAATTATTTGTTACATCTACTGTAATAGTACAATCTATTAGCTACAAGAAAATGTAAAATGTATGAAAATATTGCAAAAAGTATAACACTTATAACAACGTAAGTCAGTGTTTGCAAATTGTGTAAACGACACTAGAAAAATAGTACACATTGTAAATATTACAAAAAATATAAAATAATTTTTGGGAATTTTCAGAACGTAATACTTGATAGAACACATATTTCTGAATAGAAGTATAAAGAATTTATTACAGTAGTGGCATAAATAAGGGTTTAGTGCTATATAATAACTTATTGTTTTTGCCTAAATACAATAAACAATCTATTTAGATTGTATAGAAATAATACATACTATTTATTTATTTATTTTTTTGTAAGATTATGATTAGTAGGCTATCCTAATACCCTATCAATACACACGTTGTTTGCTGAAATCAGAAAAAATAAATGTTTAGGCTAGTACGTACGTAAATATATACTCAGCCATCAAATGACACTTGAAAAATAGTGCACACTGATAACATTATAAAAATATGAAATAATTACTGGGGATTGTACTACAGTATTACTACACTAAACACAACACTTAACTTTATTCGTTCAAATAGTAATTTATAACACTTACAGGGAATAAAACACTCACCAAGAAAATCTGACGTGCAACAAGTAAAAATGGCTAGTTCAACTGTGGTGTTGGCGGGCTCTGCTTCTTCCAGTAAAGTGAAAACTTGTCACGTGACCATTGCCAACCTACTTCACGAAATTCGCTCGAAGCGGCACTGATCAGCTCAACAACTCTCTGTCTATGTAGCTAATTTTTTAAAAGTTTATATCTCAATAAATAAATTATAAGCTAAACTTTTATCAACAGCATAAATTATGCCGTACCTTGCATTTGGGAAATCATGTAAACAAGGATATACAAAAACATTTTTTGTAAAATACCCAATGCAGCTAAGACAATGAAATTTGTTTTTTAGGATAGAGTATTTCATTCCTTACAGACTGACATTTGGTACGCCTTATTCCGTCTTCTGGTTATTCTTCATTAAAAAGTCAAACATCGGCAATTTTACTTCCTCCAGACATCCGCCGGGCGGGAATTGAGCGGGAGTTTCGAGTTGCATGTTCTATTATAATTTCCTACGTTTATAAAATTGTATAACAAAATTATTCAAAATCTGATATGTATAGAACAGAACATTCTGCGTCGATTGGTACCTACTTTGTAATGATTGCTTGATAATAAACATATGTTTTATTAATTTTAACAGCATAAATTATGCCGTTCCTCACGATCTAGGATTAAAACTGCATATCGATTTAATCTAATGATTCTACTTTAACCCTAAATCGTGAATGCTATTTATTTTTAACTGTGCGAATATTTTTGGTGCCATTTTTTTCGCTTTGCAAGCCTTTTTTGTAAAAATCATAAAAAATACTAAATATGCTACAAATGTAAATGTTATCATAGGCCCTATCGATTTTCTTCTTAAGAACTGTACATTTACATACTACAATCAGAACTTTCGTAAATATTTAGTAAGTAATTATTGTCAAGAGAAAATTGAAAAGAATTTGAAAATATTGTACTTAAATTATAATCTATAACCCTCCTTAGGAGTACTTACATTCTTTGTTAATAATTCCAAGATAGCCAAATTGTATATTATTTCATGCACTATAACATATAAACTACTAGGTTTATTTTTGGAATTTTTGTTTACATAAGACGCAAAAATGAAAAAATGTACAAAGTTGGTCATTATAGGTAATCAAGTACTACATGTACAAATTAAAAAAAAAAACACCATTAAATATACAAGAAAAAGTTGTTCAGGAAAACTAGTCATATTGTACCCTAAAACATTTTAATAAATTTTTTGTTTATGGAGAAAAAAAATGTTGCCACGGAAACAAATAAATTATATAACAATCCAAAAATAAGGGGTATGAATAATTTTGTATAATTTCTTACTACATGTACTTCATTAGTACAATCTATTAGCCACAAGAAAATATAAAATATATGAAAATATTCTAAAAAGTTTAAAACTTATAACACCATAAGTCAGTGTGCGCAAATTGTGTAAACAGCACTTGCAAAATTTTGCATATTGTAAACATTATAAAAAATATAAAATAATGTTTAACCCTTTGGGCGCCCTGCAACGATATATCGTTTTGCCGATCTTTGCTGAAAAACGCCAAGGAACGATATATCGTTTTGCCGATGTTTACTGAAAAACGCCGTGCAACGATATATCGTTGTATCGTAATTAGTTTATTACTCCACTGATTTTAGTCATATATCCATGGTCTATATGTTTCCTGAAAGTAAATGAAACAATCTTTAATATTATATATAATTTTGTATTATTTCGTCGTCTTTTTCATAGTGCACAGATTGATGAATGTGATTGTTATTCAAAAGGCTGTGGTGTCAGCTGTTGCTACCGTGCTACTACTAGATCATAATTGAAGTGCTTTGTTTTGTTTTGTTTGCGTTTCGTTGTCATATGTTTTGTAGTACTGTTTTGAAATAAGTGAATTTATATTTGGTTTAGTATATTTAGTTTTAGTTTTTATTTATAGAAATGGCTCAAAAGAGAAGTGCTTCACCAGTCAGTGAAAATACTTTGTTGGATTTTGCAAAAGAATCGGGACTTCAAATTAGGTTTATAAACCTAATTTGTATATAAACTTGTAAATAGAATTTTATTTGAAAATTTTCTGATATAAATAAGTGTGTGTGAAACTGTATGATTAAAACTTAAGTGGGAAAAACTCTCTTTTATTCGAAACTAACTATTTGTTGGTGAGTAATTTCTTCTTTATTTCATTCTTTGTTATAATAATATGTATGTTTAATTTGTAAGTTGTAAAGTTATTCAAACTTGATCAAATTTTCAAGCGATATTGAAAACTAAATTTACTTTCAGAAAATATAGACCAAGTTACATTTCCATCAATATTATCACATGATTTATGGGTTCAAAGTCATAAAAAATAAAAAAAATAAAAAAAATAAAAAATAAAAATTATTAAAAAATAAATAATAAATTCATATAATTTTTCAGCTTAATTTAAAGAGAATTTATTTGGTAAGAAAGCAAAACAAGAATTACTATTTTATGATAAGATTTAGCGTTTCTATGGCAATTTTACTAAACTATTGCAAAAACTGCATTTTTTATCTGGCACTCTTTGGTAGTCATATGCAGAAACTTCTGGCAACTCTTGAGGTTCAACATGTAAAAATATCTGGCACTCAAAGGGTTAAGAATGTTTATAACAGTAACATTTCATAGAACACATATTTCTGAATAGAAATGTACAAGAACTGTTAGATTACAACGAAAAATAAAGTTTGAACAACAATTTATCTCAACAGTATAAATAGCCATTGGAAAATCACATAAACAGAGATATACATAAACATTTTTGGTAAAACACCCAAAGCACCTACTACATTGCACTTTATTTTGTTGGCATGAGTATTTCATTCTCTGCAGACTAACATTTACTACGTCTTATTCCGTCTTCTGGTTATACGTCAGTCATGCCACAAACATCGGCCATTTTCCCACTTCCGACATCCACGCTAGGCGGAAATTGAGTGGAAGTTTCTTTTTGCACATTTTAATTTTATTTCTTATATTTATAAAATTGCATACATAATTATTAAAAATCTGAAATGTACAGAACAGAACATTTAACGTTGATTGGTAGCAACTTTGTTGTTATTGCTTGATGATAAACATATGTTTTATTGATTTTAATGCAACAGCATAAATTATGCCTTACATCGCTTTTAGAAGGGATTTTATGTACAAAATAAATTATGTCGTACTTCACGATCCAGGGTTAACATGAAAGTATCTAGGCTTAATTGTGGTATAGAATTTATTTCTTAAGTAGAGTGAAATATTTCAATTCATACACATCGTGTTTTTGTAAATTGCATCCCTTATAGCTGATATGTAACTTACATTTAAATACAAAATTCTAAGATAGCTACAATGTACCTACCCTATTTATAGCTACAATGTACCTACCCTATTTAGGTGTTGAATGCTATCCAGTAATAAGATTTTCAATACAAAAATCAATAGCCTAATCCTAACTTGTTGGGAATAGTTTTTTCTAATAAACAGAAAAGCTGAAACTTTGGTATTATCCTATTTAAGTGTTATGCATGTTATACACAAGTGAAAGCTACAAAGTTATTAAAAAAATACTGTTTTGTAGGAAATTATATTAAGTATAGAATAGCATAACTTACACAATTATTTTGTACTTTGAAATAGGCCCTAAATATAAATATATTTTATATGAGAAGAAAACAAAAATGTTTTTTCATCGCAGGGAAAGATTTTGTAAAAATTAAAAAAGGCCTATATAGACATACAATACATATCTGAATGTTGTGTTAATTACTTTGAACTGTATATATATCCAGAAGGTACATTTTATTGTGAACAAAAATCATGTTTCAACTATAAAAAAATAATGAAAATTACACTTTTTAGAAATTTATAAGCGGAATAGGCTAGGTGTATTTTGACAACATTTTTTGAAAACAGTTCAAACGCATACCTAAATATAAAAACATTTTTGGGATTTTTTCCTATATATATTATTGTACAACACATTCTACCAAATAAGTAGATATATAATGTGTTAAGGTTTATGTTGAAATAAATTTAGTAGGCCTAAATGAAATAAAATCTATTGCAAGCTAAACTTGTTATACAAAAATGTTATTCATTATTTCTGAGTGTATAACTAGGCCTACATAATAATGCTATTGTTTGCCGAAATAATAATAGGGAATGATCCTCTGGTCCATTCCTGTTATGAGTATTTGGTCTTTTTTTCGAACAATATCTTATCAAACAAGGCGGTGGCAACAATCAAAGCGTGCGAACGCTGCCTGTGGTGGGACATCGGAATTGTGCACATGTGTTCTGCGTTGGTTTTTCGCTTGTCATTTGTTTATTATCAACATAAAACCTTCTGATATACAAAGATAATTAAATTACGCATTGAATAGTACTAATTTCATTGTGCTACGTTGGTAAACAAAAGGAATAGCATTGAATCCTAAAACAGAAAATGTGTGATAGGCCAGGATCTAGGGTTAACTATTGATAAGGTTTTTTTTTAAATAGTGAACAAAATTAATGATACAGTCACTCATTCTAAATTTAGAATCAAACACATCAATAATAATTATGCTTAACCCTTTGCGGTCTGTAAGCCAGGTCTCAGGTGGCTTTCGCCATTTTGCAGTTGAGATCTAGTACTTTTCCTGTGTCACTGTCGCTCAGGTCTACTACGCCACCTCAGATGGCTCGAGACGAATTGCGCGTCAGGTCTGCTCCGTAGCCGACGTTGTCTCGGCTGGGTATTGCATTCATTGTTACAATTTGCTGTTGATTGTTATCGTACAGTAATTCTTTACTCTCTATTAAATTCTGTAATTTAATTTTAATTTTAATTATTGTGGTCTTGTTTAATGATAATTTAATTGTTATATTAAAACAAATTGAATACCATAATTTAAAATAATATATAAATAGAAAATAATGATTGAAAATGGCATTATTTGGGCAGTTACTAAGAAGGGTATGAGGAATTGTTAAAAACAAAACAACAGCTATTTACATTATTAATAACTACAACTGCACTAAACATACGAAAGTAACTTTATTAAATACAGTGTTAGTAATATTCACAGCGCTCAACACAATGAACTAGCAAAACGCACCATTTTGGGAGAACTGCAGACGTGTACTTCATCTACAATGACATTTGTATAGTTGTATTGTATGTAATGGATAGAACTATACGGCTGGTGAATATTTTATTATGTAGTTAAATATATTGTCAAAAGAGCGCAGCACTAACCAAGGAACACTAGCGATTCTAATGAATTAGAAGTAGAACTAAAAACGAAAGCCACATGAGGTGGCGTACAGTGCGTTCGAGCATATCAGTCAAAGCCACCTCAACTGGCGTACTGTATCTCAGTGACAGAGGCGCGGCGAAACAGCCGATACTTGGCAAGGAAAATGGCGGCAGCCACCGTAGGTGGCGTATAACATTTAGAATACAGGAGTTCGGGTTTTAACGAGTCCGAAAAGGGTTAAGCTATCAATGTTAGAATTCATTGTCAGAATGACAATAGGACCTTTCAATCTTATAACCCTGTATCGATACTCAATGCCCTGTAGGGTGCTGAAAGTTATTTGCATCAAGTTAGTGAGAAGTTAATGATGCCTATCAACTCAGGAGATTGTTTTCTCCAGATTTCAAACGTTTTTATAATTAATTATTTGTGATTGTGTTTACTGGAAAATTTCAAAACGTGAATAGGATGTTTAATAAAAAATTTTGCCCTGGAACCGTCAGAATACAGGAAAATAGCCAATTTTTTATGAAATATAGCAGACAAGCTGAAAGATGAAAAAAGTTAAATACATTTATAAATGAATACAGAATTTAAGTTAAATGCTCTTTGCAATAAAATAGGTTAGACTCTCTGAGTTTGTATTTTTATCATAAGTATTTTGTCAATCATTGCAAAATATTGATATGAAATATTGACATACTGAAATATTGATATCAGGGCTTGTTTGGGGCACTGAAGATTGTATTTTAAGGCCACAGTTACTAAGGCCTATATATGATATGAAAATAAAAGTAAAAATATTGTTTGAATATTGATATTTAAAACATATCTTAATTTTTATAATTTATCACGAAATTACAAAAGTACAAAAAATTTCAGGGCAATTTGTATTGATTTGCCTTGAAACACTGTGTAATAATGTAGAGATATATACAGAAAATTAAGACCTGAAACATATTAAAATGACCCATAACATCTCTTAAGCTCTAACTCAATCCGTTATTCAAGTTAATAGGGCCTATATATAAAAAATTTGCGTCATACGCCTTAACCAAAATGTGTTTTTTTCATGGTTAGGCTACTTTTTAAATGTTAAAGTTATTAGTTGCAATTAAAACGGTTCTAAAATTATTTCAAACAAAAAACATTAAACATTGAAATGTGATGAAAAACTTATGTAGAACTAAACAAAAAATATATAAAAGTATAAAAAACTTTTAGAATTGGCAACTTCAGAATATTTAACTCAAAAACTTGTTTTCTTAACACTTCCAATTATGCTGGTGTGGTGGCTCAGTGGCTAAGGCTTCGAACTGCGGAGGGCTGGTCCAAGTTTTGAATCCCCACTGAACTAACGGTAGGTACTTCACTTATTGAAGGCGAGTGAAGTAAAAAAAAAATTGTGTTCACTCAATGGTGGATATGATGTAACACAACTCCTTTGTTTATATACGTAACCTTCTACTTATTTGACATTATAAAACTAAATGACATTATAAAACCATAATTTTTTTATGGTAGTTTTTTAGCGGATTACTGTACCCTTTATTATTATTATTAGTTTTTATTTATTTTATTAGCTTTGGCTTCTAATGTTACGAAATTTAGTTTATAAAAGTGTCTCTTTGTAATTTTGTAATTTAAGTAATAATTGTTATGAGACATAAGTTTATTTATATACGTATTTATTTTTTATTTGTTTACATAATAGTAACGTTTTCATTTTATTTTACGTCTGGCTGGTAGTGGCCCGTTCCCCTCCCACAGGCATGTGCCCATGAGGGGAACTATTTCCACGTTTTTTATGATCTTTACATTGTAATTATTGTTTTTTTGTGTGAATAAAATGCTTATCTATCTAAAAATAAAATTTGTTACACCTTGGCTATTTTGGAATGTATTGTTTATAAATATTGTATACTTTCCCTGGCATAACTCCACTTTTTTGTATAAATGATTTTTAAACATTTCAGTTGTAAGAAAAAATATACATTTATTATTTGTCCACAACTTTTAGGCTTGTATGATTTTTTATAGTTCGTTGTGAATGCATGGATATATAATTAAAAGGGTTTATTAGAAGTTAAATATTTTTTTCTTAAGAATTTTATAATATTTGTGTGCAAAATAGTCAAAAAAAGCCTGGTGTTGTTGACAAGTATATTTGCTACTACAAGGGATAATGCCTGTGAAAAGATTACGTTACACTTTTTACTGAAAAGTTTATTGATTTTCAAAGATTCCTAAGCTGACAAGATGGCACTCAAACCATTCACAAATTTTATATATTTTCTAAAGCATGTTTTTCCGTAAATTTTAGTATATGTTAGGACACTGTTTACAATATCTTTAATGAATTATTATTGTTGGTGAATTTGGATAAATAGGTTACTATGTCAGCAAATTTGTCATATTTTGTAATATATATATATCATAATATACGTATAAATTATCTCAAACTAGAATAAATATGGGACAAAATCACCATATTAAAATGTTGAATTTAACAATATTAATATTTTATTGTTTCCAATGTGTACTCCCACCTCTTTTAATTTTTTTCACGAGGTAAACTTAATGTTAAATAATAATAAAACAGATTTTTTCTTTTTTAGGTTTAAATCATACTCTGGCTTATTGTGAACATATATATACCAAACACAAGTATTATAATAAATTATATTAACACAGATTTATAATACTTAGTCAATTTTGACCAGTTTTTAAACAAAAGTCTGCAAATTGATAAAAAGTCACTTGCTACTTTGGGAGAAAAAAAATATTAGATGGAGTGTTAAAACTACCTATAGGCTAATAGGTGTTATTTTGTTCACAATGAACCTGAAATAGGTATTAATATTATGAAGTAGGTACCGGTACTATAAATTTCATATCGTATTTAATTTATTGGATTATTTTGTTTTCAGAACCATGGTGCGTATGAATGTTTTGAGTGATGCATTGAAATCTATCAACAATGCGGAAAAAAGAGGCAAACGTCAGGTTCTCCTGCGCCCATGTTCAAAAGTCATTGTTAAATTTTTGACTGTAATGATGAAACATGGTAAGTGTAAGCTGCATATTTTCCTTTGTTTAATGATGATACGCTGTTATTAACCCAATTAGGAAGTAGTTTTCTTTATCTCAGCAGAACTAGTAGCAGCAATTAAAATTATCAAAAATTAAACTTTTTAAAGCATTTAATATAACATCTAAGTAAAATGTTAATATAAAATGCTACCTGATTTATTCCAAAACTAGTTATCTTCAAAAACATCTTATTAATTAATTAAAGGAAAATGTATAAATAAAAATTCAAAATACAGTGGAATCGTTATTATCCAGATCAATGTGGCGGTGAACCTATACGTACAGCATTGATTCCGGACAGCCTTAATACTGTATTCTCTGGAGTTCATGGTTAAGTGTTGTTTTAGATCTTTAATTTTTGCATGTATTTAATTCTTCTATTTCATTTTGTTAATATTTTTCAGTGTGTTATTGTGTTGGATTTATATTCTGTAAATATGTGTTTTAATCCCTTCACGGTTGTTGATGTGTTGACATGGTTCGTAGCGCCGTAATCGCGGCACTGTCAAATAGGAGTGGTGTGGTTGAGCTACAGCGGGACAATAATGTTCAATACTATAACTTTGATAATCAGCTTTTAAAATTTTGCTTGCTCATTTTAAATACTCATTTTACCTCTATTTTAATTAAGAGTACAGCTGGAACTTAGGCCCGGCGCGGCGCTTTAGGTGGGAGGTGGGTGGAGGTCAGGCAAAGACTGTTCCTGATGACTCAAGGGGCTGAAGACAGATGACAAATAGGAGATGTTGATGTTATTATATTGTTTTATTTTAAGATTTTAGTTGTAGAGTACTATGAATTTGGTATGAATTTCATATGTTTGTATGATATATATTATTTGTTACTTTACTTTTCATGATGAGGCCCAGGGGACCGCGCAATGTCACTACTAGGTCTCTCCATTGTCGTCTGTCCTCTGCTGTTGTCCGCCAGTTCGGCCAGGCTGCAAGTTGTAAGTCTTTCCTTACTCCATCCACCCATCTCTTATGAGGTCTCCCCACTGGTCTTCTTCCCTCCACTGCCATATCTATAAATATTCCCCTGTCTCAATCCAGTCCTAATTGTAAAACTTTCTGTTACTTTATTCCCCAGCTTAATTTTGGCTTCTGTTTCATTGAGACAAATCTCTATCAGGCTCACAAGTTTTTTGGGTATACCGAACTCAGTTAGTATCTCAATCAAACTTCCTCTATGCACACTGTCGTATGCTTTCTGAAAATTTACAAATAAAATATGCAGGCTACAATTGTACTCTTACATTTTTCTCACATAGTTGATTAATTATAAATATATTATCAGTGATAGATTCCCTTGTTGAAAACCTCCTTGGTATTCGCCAATAAGATTGTCTATGAAAGGTGTTTTATTTACTTAGTCTATGAAAGGTGTTTTATTTTATTTAGTCTATGAAAGGTGTTTTATTTTACTTAGTCTATGAAAGGTGTTTTATTTTACTTAATATGCACTTTGAAAAAATGTTATAGCAAATATTAAGTAGGGCTATGCCTCTGTAGTTATCGCAGTTCATCTTATATTTCTTTTTATGAAAAGAGCATATTAAGGCCACACGCCATTCATCTGGTAATTTGTGGTTCTTCCATATTTGACTAATTGGACTATGTATTTTTAAAGCAAAT
The DNA here is from genome assembly GCA_035578905.1 of Stictocephala bisonia. Classification (NCBI taxonomy): domain Eukaryota; kingdom Metazoa; phylum Arthropoda; class Insecta; order Hemiptera; family Membracidae; genus Stictocephala; species Stictocephala bisonia. The sequence continues at coordinate 31,891 of JAQJVL010001558.1, forward strand.
ATTTCCAATCCCGCTTTCACCAACATTTTTTAACTGTTTTATATGTTCTTTGATTTCTTCAAGGGTTGGGAGAGCAATTTCTTGATCTACTGTTGCTGTCTCATCAAATTCTAAAAGGTCAGATGGGTCACCACAAATTAGCTATGAGTTGGAAGTATTCCCGCCATTGCTTTGCAATTTTTTGTTCGTTCGTCAAAACTTGCCATGCGCGTCTTTAATACAAATACAAATACAAATACAAATATCTTTATTGCCATCAAACAAAGTAACTTGCATTAGCAATCGTCTTTACAAGAATCTATTTAAAAGCTATAAACACATTTCTTATCAAAATAATCCTTAACACTATAAAAGCTATTTTTAAGGAGGAAACTTTTCACATTTCTTTTAAAGGTAACAAAATTACATTCTTGTTTTAGATTGATTGGAAGGTTATTGAAAATTTTTATACAGTTATAAAATGTGTGGTTTTTGAAAAAGTGTGATCTGTGTGGTGGTATGTTATAGTTGTACTTGTTCCTGGTTTTACTATATAAAGATGGTAGAAATTCAGAGAAAATGTGCTGGTTCCTTTTCATAAAAATAAGTGACTCCAAAATATAAATCGATGGAAAAGTGAGCAAATTGAAATCTTTGAAGTAGGGGGCACATGATTCTGTTTGGCCAATTCCTGCAATTATCCTCACAGCTCTTTTTTGAAGAATGAAAAGAGTCTTTGTATAAGAGCTCTCAGATCCCCAAATGGCAACTGCATATGAGAGAAAAGGATATATAAGGGCATAATATGCTGAAAGAAGAATTTCAATGCTGGAATAGGTGGAGAGACGTCTTAATATAAAAACTCCTGACGACAAACGGCTCGCGACATGTTCGATGTGAGAGTGAAATTTCAAATTGGCGTCAAGGTGGAGCCCCAGGAATTTTACACCATCTTCCGCAGTAACGATACTTTCTCCTATGGAAAAGTTTAGGGGAAATGTCTCTTTATGGCCAATGGAAAAATCAAGTAGTTTAGTCTTATTTGAATTGACACACAAGAAATTTTCTTGGAACCATTGTACAATGTTGTTTGATTCAGTATAGGAGGCGATTTCCAAGTCTTGTCGTGTCTGACGAGATATGGCCAGTGATGTGTCATCGGCAAAGAGACACAGGTTCCCCTCAAGGACGCTTGATTTTAAGTCATTTATATATAAAATAAACAGCAACGGGCCCAGGATGGAACCCTGAGGGACTCCAGAGATGACAAGCTTCTCATCTGAGTATGAAAATGTCATACAGTCTTGATCTATTGAGGGTATCTTTACTATTTGCCTGCGACCGATAAGGAAGGAGGAGAACCACTTTAGAGCAGTGCCCCGAATCCCAATGCTTTCAAGTTTTTCAAGCAGCAGACCATGATTTACCATGTCGAAGGCTTTTCTGAGATCGAAAAAGACACCCACAACAGATTTTCTTTGATCCAGCTCTTTTACAACTATGTTAATAAGAGAAAACATGGCATCTACAGTAGACTTGCCCTTTAAAAAGCCGAATTGACCAGAAAATAAAATACTATATCTATCCATGAAAGAAATCAATCTATTTAAAACTGCTTTCTCAAAAATCTTAGAGAATGAAGATGTTATTGCAATGGGTCTATAGTTGTCAAGCATTTCCTTTTTTCCTTTCTTAAAAACTGGACTCACAACTGAAAGCTTCAGAAAGTCGGGAAATATTCCAGTTTCAAATGAGCTGTTGATAATGTTTACTAGAGGATTTGCTAGAAAGTTTGAGCAGGATTTCAGGAGCTTAGACGATACATTATCAGTTCCAGATGCCGTTTTAGGCTGTAATGAATTTATCAAATCAATAACTTCTACTACGCTTACAGGTCTTAAGAAGAAGGAATTCGAAGAAGAGTATTCATTAGAAGGGGAACTTGCACTCTTGCCGTTCAAGTTGGAACACTGTGATAGTCCTATACTTATGAAGAAATCATTGAAAAGGTTGGAGATCTCCTTAGGATGACTGACCAGTTTTCCATTGTTATTTTTTACAGCAAAATTAAATTCATTATGTGACTTTGAGGTGACCCTATTTTCATTAATAATGTTCCACATGGTCTTCGATTTGTTAGAAGAGTTACTGATTTGTTTGGACACCTTGAGACACTTTGAAGATTTTATACTATTACGATATTGATATTTCAGTCTTAGGTAGTGTTGTCTTAGCGGGTTTGCTCTCTCTAGATCTTTGGTAATGAAGTACCACCATCTGACTAAGTCCCGAAGATCAGCCTGCTCTTTGCTTAAGGAAACTTTGCTATAAAACTTTTTCTTTTTGCACCTTATCTTCTTTTCTGGGAAAGCCTGGTTTATATAAAAAGAAATCGTAGAGATGAAATTCACCATTTTTGTTTCAACTGAAACTGCGCTATAAACCTCATCCCACTGCTCATGAGCAAGAAAATGATTAAATATCAACGTGTTTTCCTCAGTGAATGACCGGCAAGAGCGAAACCTCGGTGAAGCATCCCTTTGTGGAGGCAGCTTGACTACAGTCATCTGGGCGTGGTGATCTGCCAAGGCAGTCACAAGAACAGATGCAGTGACATGATCTTGAGGAAGATCAGTGTATACGTGATCAATAAGAGACCTAGATTCTTTAAACCAATGATAAATAAACTTACATGTTTGTTTATCATTGTACTAAACGATTTTATCTATATATATATATCAATCTTTGCTTCTATTTCCATGGAAGTTTTCTTGTGCTTCCTCCATAATGTTTTTGAGGTAATCTCATTTTACTCTTCTCATAGCTGCCTGTTTTCCTCTTCTTGATCAAAAGTTCTCTTTCCAACTTCATAGTTTTCCCCTTGTATCCATGCCAACTTTGCCTCTTTTCTTCCTCGGAGCGCGTCTTCACATTCATCATTAAACCATACCTTTCTTCTCTTAAGTTGTTTTGGAAGTATTTCTTGGGCGACCTCTTCCACGTTATCTTTTATTACATTCCAATTGTGTAAATTCTTCTCTTTCTCCTCTCCGTTACTTAATAACTCGAAACAATTGACAAGTCTTAATTTGAAACTATCTTTGGTAACGCTGTCCACTAACTTATCACAGTCAGAAGCGGTAACTTTATTTAATTTCTTAAATATTTTTGGTTTCCACTGTATTTTTAAAGATACTCTAACCAGAAAGTGTCTGAAACAGATTCTGCCCCTCTACCAGTTTTCACATTTTGTACCTAATTTTTACAATGCTTTTCTACTACTACATGGTCTATATGATTCACAGTTCTGCCATCTGACGACACCCATGTGCCTTTGTAGATGTCTTTACCATCAAAGTTTGTACTGCTATTAAAAAAATCTTATGAAGTGCAGAAATTTATGAAACTCAATTGTCATTACTATTATTATGTAAACTATGTTTTCCAATTGTTCCACCGAAAAAATCTTCTTTTCCCAACTTTGCATTATGGTCTCCTAGAATAATTTTTTAGCAGTCTGGTGATATTCCATCTACCAATGTCTCAAATTCCTTATAAAAAAGGTCTTTAATTTCATCATCACTACCCTCGGTTGGCACGTGGCAATTAATGAATGCTACCTTATTTTCTTGAAATTCCATAATTAATAATGATATTCTCGGGTTAAAAGACTAGCAAATTAAGTCCTTGATGTTATTTGCTAATCTTTTCCTTAGTATGAAACCGTTCTCTAATATATGGGTGAATGTCAAATTGAGAGAGAATTTCATAAATTAAAAAAAAAATTTTTTTAATTGTTATAATATCCAATTTTTACCTAAGCTAGGAAATATGCTTTACTTTAACCTCCAAGTAGTGGTAGAGCTTAATTTTTTTTATATTTGAAATATTGACATTTTTTCTATGCAATGAGCAGAAAAACGTCTAATGCATACTATTGTAAAACATATTTTTTCAAGTTTAAAATTGATTAAAGGTATTAAATAAATGGTGGAAAGCAACATAAAATGCATCACTTAAACTTAATAACTGATCGATTTATTTCTAGCAATTTATTTATTACGTTTTAAGTGGTTTCTTAGTATTCATGATCAAATTTATCAGAAAACTAAACTGTTTTCTACCATTTAATTGACAATTTTTAAAATGAAAATAATAATATTTACTTTGTTAAGAAGTAAATGTAATTATGTATCAAAGGGAAATTGGATTTTAACCGATAGTTGTGATTTATATCCAAATATAAATGAAAATGAGAGCGTGGGCGACGAGACATCACGTGAGCGACGAGACGTACGTGAGCGACGAGACACGGGCGCCGTGGGCGGCGGGACAGCAACGTGAACGGGGGTGTGGGGAAGGCTTGGCATTGATGTTTAAATATACCTACAATCATTATCAACGCAATATTTTGTCAACTGTAGTTCAATGTTACATAATATTACAAAATACAGGACGAGAATACTTTCATTTGAACAAAAAACATTCAGTGAAACATACCTTTATAATCAAGCAGGATCGCCAACTGCCATAATGTAGTAGCCTGTAGCACTTCATGTAAAAAATACTGTCACAAATGATATTCAGATTGTCTAAACCACAATCAAAATCTATACACTACACAGTCTATATACATTATTTACACTCTTTGTCTTTGCAATGTTTTATAACAAGGAAACAGGCCCTGAGAATTTGTAGTAGAGCCTGTCCCCCTTCAATAACATCTCTGGTGTAGGAAGGATTCCTTTTACTTCGTCAATGGAAATGGTAGATTCATCATTTTCATCAGGGATAAACATTGAATCGTCATTACTGCATTTCTTTAAAAATATTACGTAGATTTCCCTATCGTCCAGATTTTCAATGCTCTGAATGACAGCAACATAGTCTTTTGATTTATTTTTCCCCGTAATGAACTGTACAACAATGAACTTTCCCTGCTTAAAATCGTCATATGAAAAACTACTGTTTGCTTCAATGGCTTCTTGATCGTCTTCATCATCTGTATAGACATCAGATACCTTCAACTTTTTCTTTGTCTTAGGTTTCATATTAATTTTCTTTGGCTTTTGTTGTTCTCCATCAGGTGTTATTGAAAATAGATGATAGTGGCAGCATATATCTTCAAGTGGGCAATCAAAACAAGAAAGTTTCCTAAAATGCAGTGTTCCTGTCTTCTTTGACCATGTTATTTGCTTAACATTCATAATCCCTTCAATAGGGGCGAGTTTTTCAGGGATCAATGACTTTATATGTTGAAATGTTTCTGACGTTATTTCCACAGTTTTGGTTTTGCTCTTGACAAAGTTGTCAACAATATCTTTTGCACAGGTTATATCTTTTTTAAAAAGAACTTTGTCATCAGAGTTTCTTTTTATGGACCCGCCTACCCCATCCATGACACCCTTCCCGTGGCCAGCCTCTGAATAATTCCACGAAAATGTGGAGAGTTTGTCAAAATGTTGTGGTGTTAACAACTTCATTAGGTAAACATTTGTTTTGTTCCTATATTGGGAAGAGGGACTGTCCGAGAAAAAGTGAACTGATTTTGTGTCAGGGAATTTAAGATTGGCGTCAATTAAAATGGGTCTCATGTGACTCCATGTGCATGGTGATCCAAGTCATCAGAGACGGTGCAAAATGTGGTGCATTTGGCCTTATTATTTTCTTTTGTGGTCGTGGCTCCAGTGTGTAGAGAAATTTGCCTCTGAGATGCACCAAAATGGACACTCTGTATTTCTGTGGAAAGTTTGGCAATATAATTTTGTGAAAAATCAATTTGAAAACATATTTCATTTTCCTTTGGAAATTTCGTCAACCTTTTCAACATCTGTGCCTGATGCATCATGTTAAAAACATGTTTTTTAAAAGGAGTTAAGTCAGCATTAAGTAGTTTTACTAATTCTGACTTTTTCTCTGATTTCAAAGTCTTTTCGACATGTATTATTGGTTTTGTAACTCCCTTGATTATTTTATTTTCAGTAATGGTTTCCCATTTGTTGTAATGAATTTCTTCATCTTCTCCTAAACAATACTCAACTGATTTGTCTCCGCAATCAGAACAAAGGCCCATCATACATTTTTCGTTCCTGACTGAGCATACTGTGTTTCGTAACAAATCATGGACATCTGTATAACTAATAACTTTAGCACGTTTCAATGCTGCCACTATTAATTCAATATTTTCATGCTTTATGCAAGCGCAGGTCTCGCGGTCTTTCTTTTTGGGTCGCTGCACCCACCAGGGTCTAGAGCGATAGAAGACCGATCTTGATACATTCTTGATTTTTGTCTCTTCGACAAATTTATCATATAAGTTATGTAAGGAATCTAAGAGGAGTCTTCTCTGCATTTTTATATTCCCTCTTTGAATGTAATCCTTTTTTCCCGGTAACATTTTTGAAACCGTGTCGTCCTCGTAGAAATCTCGAATGGCTTTCGCTTCTTTAACCTTGACGGTGTTGTAAGTCTTCCTGTCATAACCCAAATTGGGTTTGTTATCTGCCTTCAAAACTATGTTGTATGTGTACGGCACAATAGTTTTAAATTGTTTCTGCAATCTGTATTTTTTTAAGTATTCGTTACCTACAGCCTTAGTCATTTGTTGTCTAAGTTTGGACTTAGGACTGGCCGATGTAATTTGATTTTTCAACTGTTTTTCCAGTACCAGACCAGAAAACAATTGCTTCCTTACACGTGGTGATACTCTATCAGTCCCGACTATTTTATATAAGCGTTTCCTAGGTGAAGGAGACACCTCTGTTGAAGCCTTGTTCTTTTTCTTCTCTCTTTGGAGTCGTTTTTTATATTTTTCCAGCTTTGGTTTAATTTGTTATTTTCATCCTTCATACTTTTGAACTCTTTCAAAATTTTAATCTATTACGTCTAGCAATTTTTTTGCCTTCTTTGCTTTGACGCGTTTGTTCTCTTGCTGGCACCATCAAAGCTTCCTCATCACTTACAGATGGATTGTTCTCCAATGTTTCCTCTCTTTCCTTATGTCGTTTTCTTAACTCTCGTTTTCTATCCCTCCACACTTTCCTTGCAGCTTTCTTCTCTTTATCAGTCATGTCTTTCACATATTGTCTTCTCCCTTTCGCACTTTCTATCCTGTTCCCTTTTCTTTTCTAATTGTTCTTCGGTTTTTTTTAGCTTTATATCTTTTTGCCCGTTCATTAGCAAGCATTTTAGATCGCTCATATGTCTTTGCTTGTTCCTTAAGATTCGCTAAGGATGCCTTTTCTTTTGCATTCTTTTTTGGTTTAGGCATATTCTTCAATTAATAAACTTCTAATGTTGTCCCTAGAAAAAATAAAAAAAACTGTATTGGACTGCTTAAAAAACACGGAATACTTACCTGCTACAAACACTGCTGAAACCAGTGGCGGATCTAGGAAATTATTGAGGGGGGCGCAGTCCCCCAAACCCCCCCCCAACACAAATAAAAAAGATAGAGCTATGAAATACAAATCTGATGAGACCTTGTTCATCAAAATCGGTTGATAAATAACAAAGTTATAAGCAATTTAGTGATGGTTTTCATAAACTTTCACGATAAATTTGATGATTCTTTACGAAGATTTGCTAAAAAAATGGAAAATCTCGGAGCCAAGGGGGGGGGGTTGCGCCCCCCCTCTGGATCCGTCACTGGCTGAAAGTATAAATTTTGTCATATAAAAAATGTTTAGTGACTAATAAAATACTAGGCCTACTTCCTTGTCTAGGCATTCCAATTTAGAGAATAAAATAATATTTAAACCAGTACAAACATTTATTTTAGAACTAAAAGATATTGGTAACTAAATTATTTTAATTCAATACTCATTATAAATTTATTTACACTAATTCCAATACGTATATTTCCCATTGCTCGCGGATTTTGTCCCGTCGATCATGATTTTTGTCCCGTCACCCACGTTTTTTGTCCCGTCGCCCACGTTTGTCTCGGCGCTCACGTGAATTACGAGACAGTGAGCGAAGGGACATTTAGCACACTTTGGTTTACCGTGGCTGATCGAGATGGCGGAACGAACTGGATCACTGCGAGGTTATGTCTGTAGTAGATGTTTTCAATACGAGTTGATCGTCATTCGTCTAATTCCACAAACTATTGGAAATAATATGCGTGGGCGATGAGACAAGCTATGCTTTACTTACCTGGGATATTGGCCTTTTCAAGTTATAATCTTTAAATAATGAAACTTTCCAATTAAACTTACAAGTCACTGTAAACAACAACTATCCACAAACTAAATGAGACATTGTGCGGGAACAGCAGACAGTACCAACCTAAATGGCAACAAACATAAAATTTCCCGCGATTTCAAATGTTGATGTGGGGACACACATATATGGTAATTATTTCTTCCTTGAAAAAAATATAAGAAATATTCCTTTTATCATACTGTATTTTGAATTAGTCCACCAATATAATAATAATAGTATTAAGTATTTATATTGTTTTCTTCAAAAGATAACACTCTTGTAAATTATACAATAAGGTCTGAGGACAGTGAGCGACTGGACAAATGAGACACATATGATTTTTTTAAAGCATTTTAATTGTTTTTTTGTACATAGAATTTATTGGTCTATAAAAATATACGGCTCACCTTTACATATACATTATTATATAAGGAAACTATTTATGTTTTTACATGTTTTTTTGCAAGTACTTCAAATTCTATCTCAATTTGACATTCACCCATATGATTCTCACTCGATGCTCCATAAAGTAAAACTGAATTTTCTACTTCTACTGAGCCACTTTTTGCCCACCTAATTTCCTGTAATGTTACTATATCTTGACCATATTTTTCTATATCTCTGGGCATGCTCAGCAGGGCACCAGGTTGATATAAACTTCTAACATTCCAAAATCGCAATTGTAATCCAAATCATAGTCTATAGCAGCGGTTCTCAACCTTTTAGCACTGACGCCCCCCCCTTTGAACATTGAAGATAGCTCACGCCTCCCCTCCAGTCAATAATTGGTTGGTTCAAGTTAGAACAGTGAAATTATGAAACTGACGATGCTAACTCTACGTTAGCAAAAGCTGGGATGCAAAATAAAAATCCAGTTATATTTAAATAGGAAAGTTTATTTGATGGTTTTGAAAGTTATTGTTTTTTAACAAAATATATATTGTTTAATTTTTTCTTTGTACCCTCACGCCTCCCCTGAAATTCTCTCACGCCCCCCCAGGGGGGCGCGCCCCCCAGGTTGAGAACCACTGGTCTATAGGGTTGCTGGGGTCCACTTCCAAAATTCTGTCCATTCCGAGGCCTAGTAGTAACGCTTGTATCTTTCTTTTTTTTCTAGAACAGGTTGGTAGCCTGTTGCCAACCCCCAACCTGAAGGACCAGTAGTTTATTTCCAGAGTCTTCTTCTCTTAGATCAATAGCTTCCACCGCAGGTCAGAACTTGATCTATCCTTGGTTTTATCTTAGTTACCTTCTCCAAGTCTTCCAGGAACCAACCTTATCGTACAAGACAGTACGGGCAGTGCTTATTTTATGGCGGCACTTACTCGCCATGACACAGTATCATCATCGGAATCTGTGGTTTTTAATGAGAGTGACCTCGCCACTAGTCACCCTTGCCACTCCCTCTTGATATTGCCGCCTCGGTCCGGGACTGCTTATTCGGGTTTTCCCTTATTCGCAGTTGTCCACTATGTCAGATGGATCATTCACTATCTGCCACCTGTGACCCGTCCAATTCCTGAGGCTCGGATCCCCTCTTCTGAGTAGGGGTGGAATCTATTATTTGTTAAATACATTATAATTTTACTTTCTCCCAGATGTGTTAGCATAGAGAAAGTATTGTGATTGTGAAAAAAAAATGTTTACAAGTCAATCTAAAAACCTATTTTAACCCTAGATCTTGAGCATCAGGTGAACCAATGTGATGCTCCCTAATGCTAGGAACTGAAAACGTCTTCATTTGCAACACATATGTCCATACTCTTAGGTCATATAGGCCTATGTAGTATTACTAATCTGTAAGATATTTTTGAAGAAGATTAAGGTTTCTTTAGTTTAATCTGATCCTGATAGGATGGATATTCCGGATGGTCGCAGTCTAGGAGCCAATAGTTGCAGGGTTACTGCATATATTAAAAAATATTTTAAATTGAGAGTACATTTTTTAAAAAGGCCATAATAGTTTTTATATAGACAACGTCATGCATAGTAATAAAATAGTAACTTCACCAAAATAAGTAATATGCAAATTTACTTACTACTGTAATGCAATTTTTTCAGTATGTTCTTGAAAGTTAACTATTATTAAGTCATGATGGAGATCACTTAAATTCACTTTTTACTACGTGAGTTACTACTCACAACATTTACAGGAAGATGTCTTCACTCCTTTGTATAGAAAAAAAAAAAAAAAAAAACATGGACTGTCATAACAGTTTACATATCTTCCACTCCACCGCTCCTCCCACCAGTGGCGCACCCAGGATTTGACTTTGGGGGGGGGGACGTTTGGGGGGTATGGAATACCCCCCAGGGAAGAGGGGGTCCGGGGGCCCTCCCCCGGAAAATTGTTTAAAAATTAGGTACAGAAAACTGAGATTTTATAGATCCTGAGACATAAAAATACTATCAAACTTAGCTTTTTAAATTTAAAAACAAGTTTTACTGGAATAATAAATTACGAATTTTTCCGACAAACACTGGTCCTAAAATCGGCTGCAATTAATTGACAATTGCAATGCAGCATTTTTTTTACTACAGTACTAAAAACTGAGGGGAAAGTGAACCTCCTCCACCTTTAACTGTGTCCCTGGCTCTTATTTGCTTACGTCCAAGAACGGTATAAAAGTATAAACTAAGGATAACAACTTTGAGTGGATTGAGTTGAACCACAGACAAACATAGGATATAGGATTGTCTTTGGTTGAACGTTGAACACTATGATTTTTCGTCAGTTTATTGCCGATACAATACTCAAAGCTTATACCAATACCAATTACCAACCAATACAGTACAGGAAGAAACAGGGTAAAATAATTTGTTTATTACCAAATTCAATTTAGGTGATGTATCTTATATTTACACTGAAACCAACATATTGCTACAAAATACAGATTATCTGTAGAAGATCAAAATAAGATTCTATTCAAATCTTGATGTCGAGACGGCGTGGTTTTTTCGCAAGTTCGTTTAAAACCTCTTCACTACTAACGGTTATGTCTTTATGCACGTACAATAACGCGAAACCATTCAGTCTAGTTTCTGATGATGAGTTTCTTAAGTAGGATTTCAAATATTTCAAGGTCGAAAATGATCGCTCAGCAGTACATGAAGTTACTGGTGGAGATACCAAAATTTGTAGAAGCTTGTGCACAGAAGGGTACATTGTTTTGTCGCATGCTTGAAGCTCTATATATAGAGCTTCTATAGCATTGATCTTTCTATACTTTTTTTTATTCAACATAATGTTTTCTCTTCTTTGTGAATCAATTTGTTTTAGTCTTCTTTGCCATACTTTGAGTTCTCCCATCAGTTGCTGCGAAGAACGTGTGGTAAGATCTGAGCAGTATTCTTGAAACAAAGTGTCAACAGCTGCTTCGGGAATTTCTTCGTTGTCACAACTAAGAAGTGCTTGGAATGAGGATAATATGTCCTTTTGAGATAAAAATCTATCATTTAGTTGAGCAATAAAGTGGTCAATAAAAGGAATAAACAGTGTTCTCTTATAATATGACTCTGGTCCATCATTGGGCATGTTGTTTCGCCCTATTTGCCTCTGAGAGAAGCGTGGAGTAGAGATCTCGATGTAATTCCGTTCACAAATGTCAAGAACCTTTCTATAGATATTTGAAAATTCCTCGTCTTCCTTATCTCTTATTTCTTTTATTTGGTCCCAAGTGTCTTGAGCGTAGTTCACAGCACTGCAAGGTCAATACTTTCTGACTCAAGAAATTTTGTAAGAGGAAGACTGTAATGAAAATATTTTTTTTATTACTTCAAGGGACTAAATGAACTCCGATTTTCTAACTGCACACAGTAAAATATGTGCATTTGCACTTGTGTCCTTGTCATTCCATGTCGATATCTCTTCAAGCGACTTGATTACCTCATCATACTTCTCAGCAAAATTGTCTACGGCGTTATGTCGTTGAATCCACCGAGTAGGGCTAGCTGCTTGAGTTTCTTAGAGGGATTTTCAGAAAACTTGTTCAGCACAGCTTGCCTCTTAGCGGTATTTAAAAAATCGTAGACCTTATTCACCGTACCTAAGCAATTTCTGACCATCATGCAGTCGCAAGCATCAGATATGGCCAAATTCAAAGAGTGACCGCTGCAGTGGACAAATTGAAGGAAATCTTCTCTCACATTATTGTCTGCTTGGTCCACATATTTAGCGCACAAAGACAACTGTTCGATATTAGAAATGTCTGCTGTTTCGTCTGCAATGACAGAAAAACATTTAGCATCATTTATTTTATCTACAAGTTTGCGTAGAATAATGTCATTACAAGCTGAGATAATTTCATTTTGTATTTTCCAGCTAGTGTATGTAGCATTTTTTTTAGCAGTGAATAGGTGCTGTTTTAACGCATCATCTCCACTCTCAACTCTCAACCTTAGAAGGGCTCGGAAATTGCCCTCATTCTCAGTAAACATTTGTTCTCCTTCGACGTCAAGCAGGCCTCCATCCCTGTCTCCTCCTCGCAATGCCAATCCCTGCCTTCCACAAAATATCACTGTCTTGATTACTGGAGACAAAAGGCGTCTGTTTTCTTTAACCTGTTCTTTGACAGATTTGTCTATTTGACACTCAATATCCAGTTTCTGCCTATTATGAACTGCTAAGAAACTTTCTGCGTCCAATTTGCTATTAGCGTGATAAGCATTCAACTCATGTTTTCGAAAGTCTTCTTGAGCATGGCGCCAATCGCAGTACTTAGTTCTAACAAATCTGCCTAATGGCAAACCTTGTTTACCAGCTCCACTTGGTGCAAACCCAACGCAGTATTTGCAAAATGCGCCGTCTAACTTCTTGGAGGAATAAATTAGCCAGTCTCTTGCTTTTAACCAGTTATGCTGAAACTTTAACTTCTTTTTTCCAAATTCTGAGCTTGGGAAGACGTAATGTTCATCTGGTATCCATACCTTTGTTAGAATTTTCAGTTTGTCTTCATAAGTAATAACCTAAAACTAAATACTTTGTCTTAATATTTTTGTTAGATAATTTTTGAAAATACATTAAATGAAAATAAATTAAGGCAATACTGTAAAGCAAAATATATTTATGTGTAATTGTAATAAATTCAAATTCGTATTCACTTTAAAAACTTATAAGGTAAAAAACATTTTCTTGGTCATTAAATTCGTGAACTTTTGATACCATATGTAGCCATAATTTGTTGCTTTAACCTAAGAAAAATTCAAATAAACATTAAGTAAAAAGTGAAAACTTAACTGTTCTCGCGTTCTTCAATTGCTTAATGTGTTACAAAATAATTTAATTTATTTTACTTGAAGAAATTATTGAATGCAGTAACCTTATTCAATCAATCATGATTTGTGATTTGCCTTGAGGGCAGTAAAAACTGTACGGTGGCCGGCGCGGCGAGGGGACGCGGCGGAAGGCCAGGCCGGCCGCTGCGCTGGCTTCAACAAAACCCGACCGAAGCCCCTCCTTATAGTATACGTCCTCCTAGGGCCGCTCCCGCTAGTATTCCCCTCCCGCCACCGCCTGCCACTCCCCACCCTATGCGCGGACTGGACTGTCATATTTGCACCAATAATAGGAATATCATTATTAAAACAGATGAGTGGAAATATATTTATAAAAGTAGAATAGAATAACTGTATAGAGTAATTTACGTCTGTGGGTAAAATAATGATTCTGACCTGTTTTCCAATAAAATTGCCTATGTCATGAGGAAGGTGACTGGATGCGTCTAATTCTGGCATTGGTGTCGGCGTCAGACATGGCGTTGGCAGAGTTGGTTGTATGTCGACAATCATCTGGTCGTCTTTCTTCAATGCTTCGTTAGTGTCCACATTCGCACTTGGTTCTGATTCAGTTTTACTTTTACTGCAACATGGCTGTGGTTGGGATTCGTCTTCTTTTTTTGTAATTTTGATATAGGACAGTATTAAACCAGATTGTTCTAGCTTTTTCTTCTTATTTACACTCATCTTAAATCACAGCAACTTAAACTTAACTTAAAACTTAAACGTTATGCAACGCCACTATCACTGAATATATATATATATTGCACTATCACTGCTAATAGGAATCTCCTGATAACTGACAAAAGCTCAAGCTCACATCGCGAGTCAAGACAAAACTACTGACTGTACTGAGTGAGGGAGGACTGAGGAGTGACGAGGCTGAACAGCCAAACGGTGGTGGGGGGTTGTGATGTGAGTAGTGGGGAGTGTATGGCGGAGCGAGGAGGGGACGGAGCAGTGACCTTGGATGAGACAGTTGGTAGTCGCCGTGCGGCGCCAGTGGCCCTTGAGTGAGGAAAGTAGTTTAACCGGTTTACGAGTGGTAGGGAGGGGGCAGAGAATTCTCAGTACTGTCCTGGCCGCCGTGAACGTCGTATCGAACATCCCCACCCCAATCTAACATTGATGGGTGTTGGGATTGTTTTGGTGTTAAGAGAAGCGCTTTTATTGTTACTTTTCGTTTTCAGTTACAGTATATTTAATTGTATATATTATAGGCTCCTGGGGGGGGACCGGACCCGTTCGTCCCCCCCCCCCCGTCGGTGCGCTCCTGCCTCCCACGGTTACTCTACTCTACCCCTGCATACCACAATTTTGACAATAACATTTGTTAGATATTTCGAAATTATTTACATACATACTTACTGTTATTTCCTATTATTATTGTAGTCTATATATTATTGATTACAAACTTATACTATAAGGTATAGTCAAAAAGTTCCTGGAATTGATTGAAGTATATTTATTCAACAAAGATAAAAACTTACAAACCTATTTCCTTTCTAAATACTGTCCTTCTGCAACAGCATACTTGTCTTTATGTTACGGTCATACAGTTGTTCAAAAACACCCTTGACACTTATTTTTTAAATTGTATTTCAATGCCTTTGTTGCATTTTTTCTGATAGCTTCAGCACCTGCAAATTGTTTTCCTTTTATTAGTGTTTTCACCTGTATCAGCCAACAGAGGCCAGGCGAGTATGGAGGATGTTCTTACGTGGTAATGCGGAGCTTGACTCGGTAATAACAAACTAACAAGGATCGATGTGCAGGGGTATTGCCATGCAGAATTGTTTTCCTCCCATTTTTCAGGCCGTTTCTTCCTTATGGCTTCTCGTAAGCGCCTAAGAATTTTTGTGTGGCTACTGCCATACAATAAATTTACCTCATATGCGATATCATCAATCATTATTCTTCTGTTTGCATGGACAATTTGCTAAACTCGCTCAATGTTGTAATCTGTGGTTGCAGTGGAAGGGCGTTGACTATTATAGTTATATTCAATGTTCATGCATGAACTTCTCGGAAACATGAGAGCCATTCGTAAACTCGGCTTTTCTTCATTGCCTCTACTCCTTACGCCTGAATTAACATTTTAAGTTTCTCAGAAGATGACTTTTAAAGCAAAACATAAAATTTAATGTTTTTTCACTGTTCATTAAATCAATTTTTAAAAAGCGTCAATTAAAACTCGTAAATACAAGAACAGCGCTCTCCATAGGGGAACAGTGGCGGTGTATTTTTGATGAGTGAGGTATTCTTGACTGTATCTCGTATACTTATTATTCATTATGATCTTGGATTCTTTACAATAAATAATAATTGTTGGCTGTGACTGCTGGCTAGATAAAAGGCCATATCTCCAAATTGAATACTTTAGTTTAAAAATATAATAATATGTTAAGCAAAATAATTAGGTGACGTGATATAATAAAGCTAATACACTAAACAAACTACGATTATTTTTAAGAACAATTTAAATGGCCTATCATGAGATAACATACATTTTGAGTTCATGAATAGTAGATGTACTTAGAAAGATTGATTTAAGGTCATGAAGTGAATATATCAGCGGTTAAATTCATCTGACATGACATCCCTTTAGTGTGTGACCAATGCGTAGATGTATCCATGGTGCACTTCCTCATGGTAGCGGTCGTATTATATATAGTTAAGCTAATGGCTGTGTAAAAAGTCTTTAAAAAGTTGTTAAGTGTAGGGGAACTTCACATTTAGCTCATCCATCGTGTCTCAGACCTTTTGTTTTTGAGCCCTACAAACTTTCCATGTGGTCTTATGTATATATATATATTATTTTTTTCTGGTTTTAAATGGCGCTTGGATTGAGAAATTACCTCACTGTTTAGTTTGGAGAAGAAGATCTGGAGCTATAATCGGTGCTCGCCCTGTTGTATTTGAAACTGGTAGTCACAGATGCTGTTTTACATGTTCACAGCAGAAAATGCTTTAATGGTTACCACACATGTTAACATATTTTTTAAATGTTCACTTACTATAAAATAAAGTAAAACAGCATACAAGTCTGATCTGAAACACGACTATTTGATCCGACTTGCAGGCCGGTCACGCACAAGTGGTTTTGTTTGAAACTACTGTGTATTTTATAATAACTCCAACTATTCAATGTAATTTTTTTGTACTATTGGTTTTCAATTAAATATATATGTATATATAATATTGGTTACATTTATTGAAAAATATAAAAAGTATTATTTACCTTCATGCAATTAGCCAGCAAACCAATCATAATTTCTTACTCACGTGCCCCAAAGCAGAATAACATGTGACTTTGTCGCAGAACAAAAGGGATGGCTGCAGAAAGAAATCATCCAATTGAGAAACTATTTTTCCGTACCCCAAAATTACAACATTAGTTTCTGCAGAACAATATCTGGTTTTGTGTATAAACAATCAAAATTAGAACTGTATTTGTAGTGCATTATAATAACAAACTATGTACAGACTGATTCATAATGACAGATAACTTTTACGATTTTACAAAATGAACAACAGCTGACTAGCAGAAACAGACTGCAGTGAGATGGAAGTCTGGCGCTGGTCACCTTATAAGCATGCGCAGGTTCGCATAAACTCTAACCACAATACGCCACTCTAGGGCGACCAAATCGTTAGCTGTAATGAACTAGTTCAAAAGGACGTAACGAACAACTACTTTTATAATGGATTGATTTAGTAGTTTTATTATGAGCTTTGTTTCAGAGACACAACTCTAATAATAATAATAATAATATACCTAATAATATAAATTTTTATTATTTATACAACTAAATTTGTTCAACCAACCTTCTCATTTCAGTTTTTATTGCTAATATTGATCAAAATAAATAATTACATTTAATGTTTTTTTCAATGTTCCTTCCCAGCTATGATGTTCACTTTACTTTGAGCTGAATTAGTTGAAATCAAAATGAACATACAAGTTCACTCGATTAATGAGCTGATTAGTTTATTTGACTCGATCGTTCGTGAACTACCCATTTCTCTTCTCCTGCTTTCCAATTACGATCAGATTGGTACATCCATATCGCGTTTGAATAGTGATAACTTAAATTATGCTATCATAGATTGGTAATGGCTGCTTCTGGAAAGTGAATTGTTTGTAATAACTGATCAAAGAAAACAATACTTAAAAATCTTAAAACACATTATTTAAGACATAACCTATGACGTTAAGTGATGTAGATGTCTGCAACCAACGGAAATATTAGTACAGTAGAAACCCTATTTTCAGTCAGGGTTTACTAGAGCATAGAATGTAAGCATGGCATCCGAGGGCGTTGTGCAAGGTTCGAATCTCAAACTTAACGAACAGTTGCTACTTCACTTGTTAAATAGAGTTCATGCACAGGTCCATGTAAACTGGAGAATGAAGTTTAAAAGATGAAATAATAAAACTGTAATGTCCAAGATCTGCACACATAACTAATCTTGTAGATATCGTTCAAACTGAGTGGTATTGTGAAATAATAGAAAGTTCAGTGCAGGTGATTTTAAAAATTCATTTTGCTTGTGGAGAGCTGTCATCAGTGCAATCTAAATTAACTGCACGGAGCCAGATTTGCTGTTACTGAAGACAATTTGGCCGTGTGTTTCTGCTTTGTTAAACTGGGCATTTGGAATTGCTATTCCAATAATATGAGGTGTCGATGAAGGTTCCAGTTTAGTGTTAATTAAACATTTATGAATGTTTCATTTTGAGTCCTCATCACAGCACTAAGCTTTAAAATTATAATAGTGTGAATAATTTAAATTGAAATTGATTTCAAATATTATATTTTCTAGGTTACATTGGTGAATTTGAAATAGTGGATGACCACCGATCTGGCAAGATTGTGGTGCATTTGACTGGCCGTCTCAACAAGTGTGGTGTTATATCTCCAAGGTTTGACGTCCCTATCAGACATATTGAAAAGTGGACAAATAATCTGCTACCTTCCAGACAGTTTGGTTATGTTGTGCTCACCACCAGTGGAGGAATCATGGACCATGAAGAGGCGAGGCGGAAACACTTAGGAGGAAAGATTTTGGGATTCTTCTTTTAACAACTGTTAAGCATGATTCTCTAAAAAAATAAAAAAAAACCCTCATTGAGTGTTTATTTTCATTAATCCATTTTATATTAAGTAATCTCTATATACCGTGGTTATTATTTAAAATTTTTGAAAATTATACCTTTTTTGAATTATTTATAATAGTCAGGTGTTAATACATATTTAAGAGTTTAAAAAAATGAAAATGGTTGAATAATGAGGAAAGAACAATTCATATTTCATTTTGAACTATTCAATAATTTTCAATAAATCAGCATGCTTTCCTATTGAGAATACATCGTGAATGATGTGCCATTAATTTGAGTGGACTTTTCACTGACTTCTAGATTAAAGAGTGAGCGGTAAAAATATAAGACTTGAGTTACAGAAATGAAACTAAGGCATATGCTTTCTAAACAGTTACTTATTTAAGTCCTTATTTGGTATGACAATCATATTCTTGTATGCTACTGAATTGTGTAGTTTGAAAGTTATTTGTTAGCATTGGATTAATTATTCATGATTGGTAGATAATATTCGGAGATTTCCAATGCTTCGTGTTTAGGAAGTGTTGGTTTCCTAAACACTTGAAGCATTGGAAATCTCCAATTATTATATACCAATTACTGAATTGTGTTATAATAATGTAAAAAAGGTCTAGTCTGGGTCTGAGTGTTCTTATGGCGCTGTGATTATTTAGAACAATTAAAACTGGTGTCACCAATGTACTTTTATAAAATAGCAATAGAGTACAATATACTGAAATAAAATATTAATTTACTGTTCTAACTTTATAGGGTGTTCAATTCAAGGTGGCCACAATTGAGATCTCAAAAAGTACTAATTTTATAGCAAACTAATGGGTAACTTAATTGTTATGCTCATTTTCCAATATGGCGGTGAACTTTAAAATTTTTTTTGGGAACTCCTATTTTAGGTGGTGATTCTTAAGGCTCATTTACACTGCGCGCGAAGCAATACAAGCTGTGAATTTCAAAGCGATGCAATGCGATGGTGTGTTTAAGCAGCGATGAGGAGCGAGTAGTCAGTTGTGTTTCGCCATGTTTTTCAGTGTAAATCTTGTCAAAATATTTTTGCTTGAGAATAGCGTTTTGAAAATAAAATAAAAAGGAAACTTCAATGGGTGTATGCAATCAATCGATCGAGATGTAGGTTTGGAGAATATCATCATTATTTGTATTGCGACCTACACGAGGATGAAGAATGTTTTTGGAGCTACTTCAGAATTAGTACACCTACTTTTGACTACATTCTTTCATTAATTTAAAATAAAATTTGTAGGCAGAGTACAAACTTTAGATTGTGTACATGAATTAACACGTGGGTATCTCGACAGTTCGTGTCAAATCGGAATGTAGCTTGCGGTTGCACCAGACTACTCGCTCGGGATGGCTCGGCTTAGCTCGCAATGTGAACACCCGACACGCTGGCCTATTGAAAATGAATACATCGCATTTACATTGAGTTTTTCACTTGTTGTCGCTTCACTTTGCGTGCAGTGTAAACTAGCCCTGAGACTTTTATTCTTTGTATTATTTTGACATACTTAACTGTTAAGCTCTAGAAGCACTGAAAGTTTAAAGAATTTTTTTAATGTAATATTTTCAACAGTTATTAAAGATGCATGTTTTACCATTTACAAATAATAAAACTTAACTCAAAATGCATTATTTTATTTAAGTGAATACTAAAAACTGTTGCAGTTTCACAAATGCATCTCAAATAGGCTAGATTAAGTGGAATGTTGCTACTGTGTCTTGCATTGTACAGGTGGCTAATTTTTGCTTACCCTGCTCTTATTGCGAAGAGGATTGTCTTGTAGATTTAAAGGTTTACAACAGTAAATATTCCATATTCCTCGAAATCTGCTCGGCATATGCCCAGTGGTTTTAGTTCTTATTCTAGAGTCCGAATAGCCGCTATTTGAATAACATGTATTCTTTGAAGGTTTGCATTGTCATTCCTCCTCAGACTATACGACCATATTTTTGGCAATTTGTAAAAAATAAAAAAACAGTTAAGAATAATATGTTAATAATGGAGTACAATGGGATGCAATTAAACAGTGGTAGTGATATTGCTAGTGCCTTTGAGCATTACTTTAATTCAGTTTATAGTAATTATACTGAGGAACCTCTTGCAAGTAAGGTGTTAGTAGAACCTTCATTGCCGGGCGTGTCTTGCCTGTCCCTGACTTGGGTCACACAGGTGGATGTGTGTCTTGCAATAAAAAAGCTAAAATCAACATGTACCACAGGGCCAGATTTTTTGCCACAATGACTATTTAAAGGATGCGCAGATTTTTTAATTGAACCCCTCACTTTTATGTTTAATTTAAGTTTAAAAACTTGAATTTTTCCTGAAAGATGGAAAGTTACAAAGGTAACACCTATTTTAAAATCTGGTAAAGAATCTCAAGTCGTTAATTACAGACCTGTTGCTATTTTATCAGTACCAGCTAAGATTTATGAGTCAATTATACACAAATTTTTATTTCATCATTACAAACACCTTTCACCCAGTCAACACGGTTTCATTCTGGGTAGATCAGTTAACACGAATTTGTTGTCTTTTACTAACTATATATCATCTGGTTTGGACTCAGTGACCCAGACAGACGCCATATTTCTCGACCTGGCCAAGGCTTTTGATAGGGTGGATCACATGAATTTGTTAAAATAATTACATTATTATGGTTTGTCTGATAGTCTAATTCACTTGTTTACATCTTATTTGGTTAATAGGAAACAGTTTATATTTTACAAAGGGCAAAAGTCGTCAACTTTTATAGTGCAATCAGGTGTACCTCAGGGCTCAAATTTGGGACCTTGTTTATTTACAATTATGATAAATGATTTTTGTGAGAATGTGCATTCTGTAAAAACTTTACTTTTTGCGGACGACTTAAAACTGTTTAAACAAATATACAATCAGAATGATGCTATTGGACTGCAGGCAGATCTTGATAATGTATATAAATGGAGTGAAATCAACAAAATGAACTTTATCTTAGAACTTAGGCTTAAACGGCCGGTGTCATAACTAGAATCTTAGTTTCCGGTGACAACTGCGTCAAGGTACTATCTACAATATTTACAAGATGACCAGACGTTTCACCCGTACTGTGATGTGGCATCCTCAGTGGTTTCTCTGAGACTGAGTGGTTTGTCCAAATCACAATCTATGTTACATCCTCAGAAACCACTGAGGATGCTACATCACAGTATGGGTGAAACGTCTGGTCATCTTCTAAATATTGTAGATAGTACCTTGGTTGTCACCGGAAACTATAGATTCTAGTTAAAATGAACTTTAAAATGTAATGTTATGACTTTTATTAGTTCTAAGATTTGCACTAAAAATGATTATTATCTAAATGGTGTTGCTCTGTCAAGAGTGGATTTAGTGAGATATCTGGGTGTTTATTTGTATAGCACATTATCGTTTTCAGTACATATATGTAAAGCTTTACTGGTGCAAGCTGAATGATGGGGTTAATTATTAGGCAAGGGAAACATTTCAAAAGTTTAAGAACGTCAATCTTACTTTACAGATCCTTGGTCAGGTCGAGACTTGAATGTGTGGCTCCTGTGTGGAATCCATTTTACACAACTTATGAAGATGAGGTCGAGCAAATCCAAAAACGATTTTTACGATATTTTTTTATAAGTCTTAATGTATACACTTATTTAATTCCATACAGCGAGCTGCTGGATATGTTTGGTTTGAGTGATTAAGCCAAAGGAGACTGGTGATGGGTCAAGTTTTCCTGTGGGGCCTGGTCAGGGGGCGGGTGGATGACCCGTCCAGATTGGAGAGTGTCTGCTTCAGAGTCCCAAACTTTGGTACCAGGAACAAACAGTTATTCCTACTGCCAAATGTTCACACTGTTGCTAATGCATCCTTGCCTCTTTTCCGGATGATGAGGGATTATAACTCGATGCTTTCAGCGGGGATCGAAATAGACATATTTCTGGATACAGTTAAGGCTTTTAAATATAAATGTCTAATGTTTATCAAGTCCCATTAACTACATAATTTATTTTCTGCAAAAATGTTTGCTGTTTGCCTTCTCTTTTTAAAAATTTAATGTAAAATGTGCTTTTAAAAGTCTAGATCATTATTGTATGTATATATATCTTTTTTTCTCATCGTACTATTTATTATATTTATATTGTTGTTTGTTTTGATTAATTGTTAAAATTTATATTTGTTGCCTGGTGATAAGACTTTATATCCAAACATATCCAGCAGCTCGCTGTATGGAATTAAATAAGTGTATACATTAAAAGACTAGGTTTAGTTGGGTGATTATGCTGTAAACCTCCCACAAGAAAGAATAATGTATAACTGTATGAACTTCCTCAATCTAATTGGGTCTATTACGTGTATTGGAGCATGAAAATAAAATAAATAAATATCTTAGGTGGGTTCCAAACAAGGAATATTATGCTGTCAAAGCTACTTAAGTTCTGTTTATTTGTTTAAATTCTTATTATTATATAAAGACTGCTGATAAGTTTGTGACAGAGTTGGTTTATGTAGGGTTCCCAAGAGAGGTTTTCATCTACAGTTCTTGATATTCTCCTGTAGTTATTTTTGAGAGACCATAGTAGTGATTTGGTGTACTTCTAACAATAAGTTGCTGTGTATTTGAGTCATTTCAAACCAGATCATTGAGGTCACAGTATTGATGTTCTAATCCGGGTCATTTAGTCCCCCTCATTTGCACTTAAAAGGATTTAACAAACATTTTTAGTAGTTAGTTATCGACTTGTAAAACAAATCGTCGTGACTATTACTTAATGTGTTGGTATTTCCTTAATAATTCACTTCTCCTATGAATCAACCCAAATCACCCATTTTCTGTGACGAATGTTCTTAGAATGTTCTTAGTCGTTTGTACTAAATGACTAAAATTAGCGCAGTTTTTGACTCTGTGAAGATTTACATAACTGCTGTGGTATTTATTGTGTTGAATATTCATGCCACAATAATTATTTGGATATACTTCTCTGCTCAAGAATGCCCGCTTGATTCTGTAAGTAAAACCTTAGTCATACTATATAAATGTATTCTCTAGCCCTGAACACTGGTAAAAATTCATCTGTCTATGGTTAGTGTTTTATAAAGGGTGTCCCACCAGGTTAAGTTGAGGCAACCAACGTTCCTGGTTTCAGGGTTGGGCCGATGAATAGATGGGGTGGCCCGGCGAGTAAATCTCATTAGCCACGCCTCGCTATTTAAAAGTGGACATGTAATAAATAATTATTGTTTGACAATCAACTTTATACTGTATTGTTATTAATCACAATTTTATAAAAAGGTAAAACCCAACAAAGAGTTGCTAACATACACTGAGATAAGTCTTTATATTATCTAGTGTAAGACACGTGTAAATAAGGAAACGTTTACACTGTCCTAAGGAATATAATTATATTTATATAGTTATAATTAATTCATTAAATTCATAATACAGATTATGCGCAAATGGAAAATAATGACTATGTGAGTTGTTTCTTTTACTCAACGAACGATAATCGGCAAGGTATGGAAAAGGGAAACAAATTTCAACAGACTCCTAATGGCATATGGAAACGGTTTTTGCAAGGAGAATGTCAACCTCCTTTTTGTTTAAGCCTCGCAACCATAAGTTAAGTAAGAATTTGCTTCCTTTTGTGTATTCCTATTTTAGTTTCTTTACCAACATTCATAAAACATTTCTGCAATCACACTGCTATCTACATTTTCTAAGAACTCGGTAGTCAAATATTATATAGAATTAATTTTAATTTACTGCCTAATTTCAAATAAACTACACCATTCTAAGTGTATTCTGGTGTTTTGAATTTAATATGGATACGCTTTACTAAATTTCATATTTATTGCTAATTATTTAAAAATTTGTATAAAATATATGATCAATTGTGCACTCAAGTAACTTACCCAACTTTATAAACTACTACTGTATAATATATAAACTGCAGGCATTGTATTTATAATAATAAAAAAATACACCCCATTTCACTTATATTTATTATGGGAACTTGTAATATTTATTTGAAATATAGGCCCACATCACAGATACAATTATTTTAAAAACATGTTTATTCTCTGACCATTTAATCGGCGATTAATGTAGTCTTGTAAAATTATTTAAAAGATAAAATTGTAGAAATATGCCGCATTTAAATAATTGAAAAAAATAGGTCTTGTATTACCTTCTCACGTTTGGTCAACATATCCAAAGTAAACGTGGGCCCAATGTATATACATAAATACTATAAAAGCCACGATCAAATATGTTTTAGTCACACTCAAATTCACAATATCAAAGACATAGATTATAAAACACATGTATTCAAAGAACTGAAAGAGGAACCAGTGCAAAACCTAAGAGGACCCACTCACTCACCCATATACGTAGTGGTACTGGCACTGACCCACCCATCCTTACATGTATAGTGGTACTGACCCACCAACTCTTACATGCACAGTGGTACTGGTATTGAACCACCAACTCTTACATGCACAGTGGTACTGGTATTGAACCACCAACTCTTACATGCACAGTGGTACTGGTATTGACCCACCCACTTAATTACTCTTAAGGCCGGTCCACACGCTCCGTTTTGCACAACGTTTTGTCTGCGCAGTCTTAAGACGGAATGAAAACGTTGCAATTTGCAGAGCGTCCACACGGCACAGACATATCCGTATATTTTGCTCAGTTTTGTGTGAGATCGCCATGGAGGAGGTACTACTCTGGTCGATTTTCGTGATGTGTATTGTTAAGGCCGGTCCACACGCTCCGTTTTGCACAACGTTTTGTCTGCGCAGTCTTAAGACGGAATGAAAACGTTGCAATTTGCAGAGCGTCCACACGGCACAGACATATCCGTATATTTTGCTCAGTGTTGTGTGAGATCGCCATGGAGGAGGTACTACTCTGGTCGATTTTCGCGATGTGTATTGTTAAAAAAAAAGATTGGAACATCTCAGAAGTACCCGGCGTTCAAAGTGGTTGCGGAAGTGGCTTCTAAAAAGGCAGCACTTTTCCCATATCAAATTATTGCGTGAATTACGTGATGAACCTAATGATTGGCGGAACTACTTGCGAATGGACATTGACACATATACTTATTTATTGGAATTGGTGACACCGCATATCAACAAAGAAAATACTTGTATGAGAACAGCAATATCAGCACATGAAAGGCTAACAGCAACTTTAAGATTTTTGGCAACTGGTAGAAGTTACAAAGACCTGGAATTCACAGCAATTATATCGAAACAAGCGTTAAGTGAAATCATTCCCGAAACATGTGAAGCTATCTACAAGGTGCTGAAGAATAAATACTTGAAGGTAAGTAAAAATTTATTTAATTATTTATTTAATTGTTTATTTTATTATTAAGCATTGCTAATTACAAACATATAACAATATTGATAATACCATTATGCTATTGTCTATAAAAGATTTATATGAACCTTAAAAGTAACATTAGTGTTTCACAAAAGTTAGGCTAAGCTGAACGAAAATGCACGCTAGTACTTCAGTTTGGTTGAAATGTTGACATGTAGTTTGCAGAGGAAATCTGTTGATCTTGTTCACCTTCCTGTGGGATGATGCGTGAAACTGCCGGAGTTTGCCCAATTGTTTCATACTCCTGAGGGTGTGTAAGTTGTTCTGGGACGTAGTTACGTGGCATAGGCTGCGAGAAGGAGTGGTATTGTGAAGAAAGAGTATTTGGCATTCTCAAATGTTGGGGAATATTCTGTTGATGCCAATTCCGTAAATTCGTTAAATTAAAATCATCTTGTCGCTGGCTAGCCATATTAACAATTTGAAAATTTCTCGTAAGCGTACCCAACTCCGCTTCGAATAAAACGTCGGAAATTAGTTTCTGAGCGATAGCGTTTTGTGAAGTAGAGACGTCTCTGAGTTTATTAGCCACATGTTTTCCAAATACCTGAAAAGCATCCTCTGCCTGTAGCGACTCGAGTTTCTTTCCTACCAACTTCATAACGTCAGTTGTGCCATCATCATTTGTAGCTGCCTTTCTCTTACGAGTTGAAGAGTGCGATCTTGAAGTATTGCGGGACAATACGCTACTAGAATGAGGAGTTGATGCTCCGGAAAGAGGAGTAGCAACCGCTTCACTGCGTCCACCGTCAGCAGCAGTTTCATGCCCATCTTCTTCCACCTGGAAATAATAAACAATTATCGATCTCTGTAATTTTAATTATTATTATTATTATTATTTTTTTAAGTTACGATAAATTTAATTATTTTATTTGCTTTCAAGATATTTTATTCTTTTTTCTTTTTCAGTTTCCCAAGACTGAAGAGGAGTGGCTGGAAGTTGCAGCTGAGTTCGAAAGAATGTGGCAGTTCCCTCATTGTTTGGGGTCAATTGACGGAAAACATATTAGGATTGTGCCACCTAAAGGAAGTGGGTCCTATTATTTCAATTATAAAAAAACTCACAGTGTTGTTCTTATGGCAATAGCCAATGCCAATTGCGAATTTTTGTATTGTGATGTAGGCACAAACGGTAGGATCTCCGATGGAGGAGTATTGAATAACACTAAATTCTATGAAAAGCTCGTTAACAACGATTTGAGAATTCCAAAACCCTGGTGCATTGGAAGTTCAGACAGAGTGTTAGGATATGTTTTTGTTGGTGATGAAGCATTTGCTATGCGTCCAGAACTTATTAAACCATATCGACGAGAAACATTGACAAGGGAGCGAAGAATTTTCAATTACCGCCTATCTAGGGCAAGGCGTGTTGTTGAAAACACGTTTGGAATTTTGGCTTCAAGATTTCGAATTTTCCACACAAATATTAATTTGAAGATGGACAACGTTGATATTGTAGTTCTTGCGTGCTGCATTTTACACAACTTTTTGCGCAGAAGGTCCCCCCAAAACTATACCCCTCCTGAAAGTTTGGATCGGGAAAATATTTCTGAATGTACTCTAGAATTAGGTGAAAGATGTGACCCAGAATTATTACACGACCTGCAGCGTGGAACAAGAGGCCAGTTTTTGAACAATGCTATCATGGTCAGAGATCAATTTAAAGAGTATTTTAACAATGAGGGGTCTGTCCCTTGGCAAGATAAATTTATAACTTCAAATAATTAATGGTTTATTTAAGTAAATTTAAAAAGTGTTCATAAAGGAAATTTTTTGTAACTTTAAACAATTAATGGTGTATTTAAATAAATTAATAAAGTGATTACATAAAGGACTTTTTTTTTCTTACCTGTTCTGGTGGATCGTCAATTTGCGAGTCTTCATTTTCCTCCATGGTATTCCTAGACTGCCTTGGTGTCTCCTGATCATTCAGGAAATGTAACAAATCAAAATACCAGAGAGATGGCTTGTATATTTCGTCTTCTCCAGCCCCAGATCGAATCGATTTATTTATTTTAGCCAATTCTTTTCGGTACACGCTTCTCAATGAATTTATTTTTTTTCACAACTGTCTCCCGGTTTGCCGTTACATCAATTTCTCTAAATTTATTAGCTAAAATTTCATACGCCTCCGCCTTCTTATCCCTGTCACTGTATTCTTTTGATTTTACACGCCAAATGCACGGGAAACTTTCATACAGAGCAATAAAATCAGTTAAAAACTCCCTAGAACATTGCCGAAGGTCAGCCATTGTCGCCCGACTAATTGAAACTGAGTAGCAAAACGGATCGGAAAACGGTGCTACCGTCCACATGCGCCGACTTGCCTGCGCAGTTCAAGGAAATCTGAGCTCTCTGGCTCAGTTTTACTAAGACTGTACCGTCTTCCAAATGGATTCAAAACTGCACGGTTTTCCAGTCCACACGCAACGTTTTATCTGCAACGTTTTGAACTGCGCAGACAAAACGTTGTGCAAAACGGAGCGTGTGGACCGGCCTTTACATGTACAGTGTTAATGGCTTAGCGTCAAATCATTAATATTGTCACTAGAGAGTACTACATGTTAAGAGCAAAACTAGTGGCAAAAAGAAATCAGAGCCATATACTACAAAATAGCAGTACAAAAATCTCTCACTAAGTGCTCTATCTGTTTTAAACCGGTTTTGGCCCGAATTGCGATCCGCCTTGGTGGTCTAGTGGATAATGTCGTTATGCCCTGTGGCTAGGAGGTGGCTGGCCTGGACTCGAATCTTAGTCGGAGTTCAACCAACAATCTATATAATAGAACTTGACCGCCAACTCCCTCTGCGAGGCTTGTCTCAAAAACGGTACGGCACTACACCACAAATGGTGGGACTCTGTACTCGCCGCCTTATATAGACACATACTATTATTGTGACGTTTTAGGCTGCGATGGCTTGTTTCTGTGCTGCTTATAACTGTAACAGTCGTTCTGTGAAGAACTGTGAAATATCTGTCATCGTTAAGTAATGTCCTAATAATTTTTCTAAATAAATAGTAGAATAGCAAACTATACTGTTATTACATATTTGTTACTGTTTTCAAGCAATCTTAAAATATATAATCCATCACATTCAATATAAATTGTCTAATTCTAATTTTTTTTAAAATCCATTGTTATTTATCTTTTTTTAACATTAAAACTGCTTCAGTAAAATAATTAACACATCACCTTATCTGATTTCATATATGAAATACAGTCTGCATGGTTTTTTGTATGTAAATTCATTTTCCTATTTTATTAAAATTATCAATGTAGTCTGTTGCAATAATGGGGAAAGAGCTATTTCTTAATATTTGGCGAACACATTTAATATATTGATACGTAACTGAATATGAATAATAATAACTTTGACAATGAAAATGCTTTCATTTAGAGTCAAAGTTAACACATACTAATACATTTTTACATACTACATCCATTGTAACATATTGTATTGTAGAAAGGCAAGGACATACGCAGGGGGGTTGTCCGGACACCCCCCGAAATGTTCAACCTTTTTTGTGCGAGCGAAGCATCTGTGAGTCACACACATGTGCTGTGACGTTACTAGCCTGATACACACGTTCTCAGACAGGCCACGGAACTACTAATTAAATGCAGCACTACGACGTCTACTGTTTTATTTAATATTCATTAATAATGAAACTAGAGTAACTTCATTTTATGAAGAATATAATCGTACGACATTTTAGTAATCATTCATTTAAATTGTACATTGAACTCTTAAGAGGAAAAAATCGTAAAATTAGTTACGTGAAAAACTTAGAATTCGAGAATTGTTGACAGTAAAGCAAGGTGAAGTTGACATTTCTTCGTCATTTACAAATTTAGTAAATTTGATTTGAACAGAAATATACCATTTAATTCCCCCGGTTTTGTTTCTTGTTAAGTTTAGTTCAGAAAGGATGTTATGCTTATTTTTAGTTAGAACGCCTTTACCGCAAGTGCCAAACTTACGGCAATAACAACTAGGTTATTGTTCAAAGTGGATGAATAGTATTCCATGGATAGGTTAGGACACAATTAAATTTAGTTGAATGAAACTTAGTTGTTATTAGTAATTTCTAAAAGTAACAATTGTTCATTTATGGACTGTTTAAAAATGTTTCATCACTACAGTATTCCTTTGCAAAGATGACAATCCTTACCTGAAGTATTAGAATAGTAAAAGAAATTCAAAATCTAGCCGGTAAAATCATAACGCAAGAGTAAAAACAGTACAGTACACGTCCCTTCGGATTGAGCACTAGAGAAAGAACGAAGGAATAGGCGATAGGTATGAGTTTATATTGGGAGGGGGAGGGGGGCAATTGTTAATCTTTGGTCAGGAAAAAAGGCAAATTATAAATATCGAGTAAAATGAAATCTTTGATATAAAATATTTTACAAAGTCAACGATTCGTTCACAAGTCTGTACAAGAAGATACGATCGTGACTCAGGCCTCCTGTCAACGCCTTCTTTCCGTTATAGGCATATTCATTGGTTTTTAATTGAATAATGTTGTATACTCATGAATACAAACTAATTATTCAAAGTAATCTTACAAAAAGTAATATAATGGTAGATTATATCACGATATCTAGAATAAAAGACGGTAGGGATCACGCATCCTCGCCGTGATAACTACCGTATGTTGATTAGTTACCGTGGATTATATTAAATAAGATTCGCTCCCCCCTCCACTTGCTAACCCTGATCAGACCCCCTGATTGGACACACCCCTAAATTGAGTTCTGGGTGCGTCCCTGTAAAAAGTTATTTGATTCATTAGTTATTAATTTTTTTCGTGATCCCATTATATGAAGGAAATGTGGTGAGAGCCCAATTGTTCTTATTTCTCATTTATTGGCTTACATTAAAAACATTTAATATACTTTGCACTCAAATGAATGAGGAAAAAAATGAAGGAAAGCTGAGAATAAAAACGAGTGAAATTAAAATCAGTAGTAATGCAGTCGCTATACATACAGTCAAATACGTTTGTGAGGTCATTCAAATCGAGGCTGATTTGCTCGTTTATAATGTAGAAATGCACCAACAAAGGAAGCCAGTAACATTGCAGGTAGTAATCTTTGACTCAGGGTCCTGGGATTCTCGTTTCTTGGTAATCAGTACCATTTCAGAGTCGGAGGATTTTAATCAAGCCACCCTCCAAACATTTAAATTGGGGTGGTTTTTTCAATAAACTATTGTTACAGTTTGCTTCTGTGTTAACAGATCAAGGCTGTTTTTAGATTAACTGAAATACTTGTAATAAAAAATTAAAATTATAAAATTAATAAACGAAATGGATAGTAAACGTTATATTAGTAATCAATCAAAAGTTAATATTTAAACAACAACGAAAAAGCCTAAAATATTACAAAATTATGATCACTTGGTGGGTCAAGAAGAACAGACTGTCCATCCTCAGCAAGAACCAAGAAATTGATGGTGTGAGGACGTATCATGCTCTTAATTTATTGGTTACAAATAAGGGAATTTGTTAAATAAAACCCTCAAGCTAAAAACATCAATCTCAGGATGCTCAATCTTAACCTTCAAGTATAACAGCAACTTTTGGTACCTAAAATTATAATGGTGGGGTCCACAAGACCCTAATTAAAAATTAGAAAAAAATATAAGCTTTTTGGTTATTTTATTTGAAATTATGTGTTTATTGATTATGTGGTTTTCTTTTATGTTCTCTACATGCTTTAATGTGCCTGGGCTCAATACACGATATAGTAATATAAGATTGAAAAAAACACAGTTTTTTAACGATAAAAGAATGTATCAGAACATTCAACAAAATATGTGATTTAATACAAATTTATATAACAAAATGTAAATATTTGAAATTAGGAATAAATGTACTATAAGATAATTATGGTGAAAAATTGGAATACACATATGTTCTTACTATACCTAAAAAAATGCGAAATATATGTTATGCTTCACAGACACTTATGTATGGATTCCCATTGAAATAGTAAGAACAAATGGCACACGTAAGTATAACACTGGGGTTCACAGGACCCTACTATAACTTGTTATATTTATTATTTAAAAATCACTGAACCATTGCAAAATGTTAATAAAAGGTTAAACTAAATTTCCAGGGCGATAAGTATGAATCCAAGAATTTTTAATCCAAAAGATGCATAAAAAATTGAGTGGGGTCCAATGGACCCCAATGTTGTACTTGAGGGTTAACTATAAGCAAATACTAGGTGAACTGAATAATTCAATCCAGAACAACTCACTTTCCAACAATAATGAAGAAGAAAACTGCTCATCTTGCAAGTGTCGCAAGTCAATGTGTAAAACTTGTCTAGTAAGATGTGCCAGCTTCGCAAAAAGTGATTTTTATAAGTTTAATTTACTTGTTAAGTGCTATTTTACAGTATTTCATTATTCCATTAACAGATTCAATCATGTTACGCAGTGCGCGATTGTGAAATATGTACGTAAATTGATTGAAATGTGTTTTTATAAAGAATAGGAAGCTAACCCTATCTTATGCAATTTTCAGTCATTAATCTTTTGCGCCTTAATTGATATAATATTTGATTTCTGTTGCCTTTATAAGCAATAATAAATAACCCCACAATGGCTTGAGATGGTGATGCAACCAAAACAGGTAAACTTGGACCCAGGAACAAATTTTGTTACAGTAGGCCTACCTCCACCGTCACCTGTACATGTGAGATAAGACAATGTATTAGAAAACTGGATAGTTTTTTAAATTAAATTTGAGAACTATTCTATTGATACTGGTTTAGATAAAAAACCCTACTGAAATTCAAGTTGCTACTCTCTTATTTGTGCTTGGCAAAGAATGTTTGAAAAATTTCACTAGGCCAGATATAGATCCAAGTAAAAACACAACTACTCAAGGCATTCTACAAGCTTTAGATAATCACTTTCAACCTGATAAAACATAGTTTATGAGAGATTCATTTTTGGGTCGGCTAATCAAGAAGCTAATGAAAGCATCGAGCTGTATGTTTGTCGGCTAAGACATCGAGCCTCTTACTATAAATATGAAACGTTAGAGTCAGAGCTAATCCGTGATCGTTTAGTTTTAGATGTATCAGATATAAGCCTACGT
The DNA here is from genome assembly GCA_035578905.1 of Stictocephala bisonia. Taxonomy (NCBI): domain Eukaryota; kingdom Metazoa; phylum Arthropoda; class Insecta; order Hemiptera; family Membracidae; genus Stictocephala; species Stictocephala bisonia. Next base: position 64,991 of record JAQJVL010001558.1, read on the forward strand.
AAAAAATTGTTAGGTGATTCAAAACTAACCCTAACTACAGCTATCGACATATGTAGAGCACACGAAACAACTAATAAGCAAATGAAGAGGATTATCAACCAAAATGAGACGGAGGATGAGGTACTAAATATGACTACCTCCAGCCACACACAAGGTAGGATCAACTCAAGTTATCCTAAAAATAAGACTTGTAATTACTGCGGAAATTTTCATCAATAGAAAAAATAAAGTTGCCCTGCCTATGGTGACATGCCAAAAATGTGGTAAGTTAAATCATTGTGCAAGCATCTGTAAACAGCCTACCTACTCATTCTAACAAACATGTTACAGCAAATAAACCTAAGTTAACATATCATAAACCATCTAATCCTAATTTTAAGAATAATGTGTCCGGTCATAGGAAACATTTTCATCAAATGATAAAGGAACTCTCTTCTAGCAGTGATTATAATGATGAAACCTTGTAGTCACTTCATCAGATTTTCAATAATAATCCAATATGTTACCAATACTGATAGGCCTAATTATTCTAGCTTTAAGCAATCCAAAAAGCAATGGTTTATGGAACTGCAGTTAGGTTGCAAGAGTCAGTTCACTAACTTCAAATGTCAGCTAGACATTGGTTCTTCTTGTAACGTAATCAAATTTTGATAATTACAATAAAATAATCAGTGATCACAGCCCGCAGCTTAAAGTGAGCAAGTTGAAATTAAAATGCAATGACGGTAAAGTTATTCAGCCCATTGGCCAACAAGTCTTACAATGTAAAGTTAATGACAAACATGACTTAATTTTTCAAGTTTTCAAAACACCTGTTTATTGCTATTGCTCAGCTGAAACATGTGATCAACTAGGTCTAATTGAGGTCAAAGCCAACTTATGTACATTACAGGGATCTGCACGACAATGGTCTTGATATGAAATTGTCAATGAATATAGTAATATTTTCAAAGGCTTAGCTAAGCTACCAGGTCTTTACCATTTGGAAGTTGACAAAGATACGGTTCTCCTTAAACATGCTCCACGCAGAGTGCCTATACCACTTAGAGATAAGCTTAAACTTTAACTGTCAGAGCTACAGTCTAAAAATATTGTAAAGAATGAGTCGAATCCAACTGAGTGGATAAGCAGTATAGTACGCATTTGCATTGATTCTAAGGACTTAAACTTAGCACTTAAACGATGACATTATCAAATACCGACTATTGATGAGATTTGCCTAATCTAGCTATAGCTAAAGTATTCACTAGTCTTGATGCTAAAGATGGTTATTGGCTAATTGAATTTGACAAACCTTCAAGTTTGCTCACAACGTTTTGGACTCGGAAAGGGAGATAGCGATGGTTGCGTTTAATTTTCGGATTAGCGCCAGCTGCGGAAGAATTTCAAAGACGTCTCAACGAGACATTGGATGGTCTCGATGGTGTTAGTGTCATAGCAGACGACATTCTTGTGTATGAGTGCTGTGATACTTATGAATATGTCGTTATCGATCACGATATCAAACTAAGACGTTTACTTGACAGATCTCGTCAAAAGAACTTAAAATTAAATAAGCAGAATGTTAAATTGCGTCAAAAAGAAATAGCCTATATGGATCACGTCTTAATTCAAAACGGTCTGAAGATAAGTTTAAAATAACGGCAATTCAAAAACTACCTGAACCACAGAATGTATCTGATCTTCAAAGATTCTTAGGCATTATAACTTATATTGCCAAGTTCGTTCCCATATTATCTGACCGTTGTGAAGTTTTAAGGTAACTTATTCAAAAAGATGTATCTTGGACTTAGGACGCAACTCATATTAAAATGTTCAATGAACTAAAGAGTTCAATTTCAAGTGACCCAGTATTGAGATACTTCGATGTGTCATTGCCAGTTACGCTTTAGTGTCATGTTAGTGATACAGGTTTCGGCTGTTCACTCATCTATTCAGGCCAACCTGTAGCTTACGCCTCTAGGACAATGAGTCAAACGGACAGACGCTACGCACAAATTGGGAAGGAATGTCTCGGCATTCTTTTTGCGTGCAATCATTTTCGTCAATATATTAGTGGCAAAGAAGACGTAATAGTAGAAACTGATCATCAACCTTTACTTAGCATTTTCAAAATGTTTGTCTTATCAGGACACAAGCGTCTAAATTGAATGATACTCAAACTACAGAGATACAACATCAACCTTGTCTACACAAAAGGAAGTAAGATTTAAATCGCAGACACGCTGTCACGAGCCGCTCAGATAACAACCAAAAATGATGAAAAAGTCTTAGAATCATGGCAGATACATCAGCTTCATGAAGAAGACAAATATTTTAGTAGGATAGATGAAATATCATCTAATGAAAACTTAAACGTCACTAAAGACCGACTAGAACAAATAAAGAGGCCCACAAATCAGGACAGTAGCTGCAAAAGATGAAAGAAATAATAATAAACGGATGGCCAGCTACCAAGGACAATATGCTTAATGAAGCAAAACTGTATTAGACTTTCAGAGATGAACTCAGTGTACAAAATGGAATTATCTTAAGAGGAGAACCTTTAGTTGTACCAAAGTCTTTAAGCAGAGAAATGTTGAAATGAATCCATGCCAGTCATCAAGGCATTGATGCAAGTCTCAGAAAGGCCTGACAAATTTTATTTTGACCCCATATGTTCAACGATACCAAATGCAGTATTCAAGAGTGTTATGCCTGTTTAGAACTTGCTCCATCCACTTACCTATGCAGACACATAAAATTCTTGATTGGCCATGGAAGCGAGTAGAGATTGACATATTCCATCATAAAAATGACAACTATCTCATTACGGTCAACTATTAATAATTATTTTTAATGGGACAAATTAGCAGACCTGACATCAGCAATCACGGTTAAAATTACCAAGAAGAACTTGAGCAGACATGTCCCCTAACAGTTGTAACATACAACTAAAAAGCTCAATTTCAAACCTCAAACTTTAAAAATTTGCAAAAGAATGGGAATTTGAACATTTGATATCCTCGCCGTATCATACAAGAGGGAATGGAAAGGTAGAATCAGCTGTGAAGATAGCAATGTATTTGGTAAAGAAAACTGAACGAAGATATATAGATAGCATTATTAGAATGGCGCAATACACCCACAACAGGAGTGCACACCAGTCATGTACAACGTCTAATGTCACGCCGAACAAGAACACTCCTACCAGTTGTAAAGGATCTGTTAACACCTAAGGTGGAAACCTATGTTCAAGAAAAGCTCCAGCCTAAATAAGAAAAAAATATATATTTTACTATGATAAAAGATCGAAGCCATTGCCTTAACTTGTAATAGACGAAGGAGTCTAGGAAAAGAAACTAGCAAATTTTGATCCAAAATGGCAACCTGGAAAAATAGTAGATTAACCGTCAGCAAGATCATACATAGTTGACATTCATGGTAAACTTTCCCGAAGAAACAGAGAATTCTTAAATAGACCACGACAAAACACAGCACCTGTACGTTTGCACATTACGATCGTCTCCCTCGGACAGTTAAGTCTTCCTCTCTGTGTTTAATTTACTTTCTGTGTCTTTGTGTTCATTTTCTGTGTTCCATGATTTTGTTTTCTGTGCTCCTTGGCATCGACGGTGAGTTCGATATTTTATTAGTCCGCCTCGCGGAGCAGTGGGACCTCTTGTTTGTTTTGGCTGTGTGGGGCACATCCGGCGACACTACCCACAGAACCGTCAGAGGGAGCCAAAAACCGGGGAGAGAGGAGGGTTGTCTCCCAGGTGAATCTCCAAACTCCTCGTTTGCATGCTGCCTCTGAGAGAAGGTCTTATGTAAAAGGGACTGACCCACTATATCGGGGGATGGCTGGCATGGCTACTCTGGGCATCCGGGCCAATTCCTCAGTGTGTCCCTATGTTAACATCTGTGTGGGAGACACCGAGTTCCGAGCTCTTCTTGATTCTGGCTCGGCTCGCTATCTCATTTCTCCACTTTCTTTTAACTTCTTTCTATCCGTGGTCTGTTGAAACACACTGAGGAGTCGTCTCTTGTTTGCTGGACTGCGTCGAACTCTCCTTTGCATATACTTCTCAAGTGCTCCTTTAAGTTTAAAATTTCTGGCTTTTCATGGATGCGGAGCTTCCTGGTTTCTAAGGACCGTAGTGAGAGCGGATTTCATTGCTAAGAGTGGTCTGGTTCTGGACTTGTAGAACCAGCATGGGTATTTCCATTTCAATCACAGGGTGGTAGTTCCTCTCGGTGACTGCTCTTCTGTTGTTTTCTGCAGTCCGAACGGTAGATTGTGAGGCGGAACCCTCTAAAGTGGATCCTTTTGGTCATCTTTCCCCTCAGCAGGGAGAAGCTATCAGGGAGTTGTGTTCGCACTTTCCTGATCTGCTGACTTCCAAGCTAGAGGTTACTCGCCTCCCTAGCTAGAGGAACACTTGGCCGGTGCGCTCCCATCCTTACAAACTTGCTCCACCCAAGATGAAAGTTCTTCGAGGGATGATTAAAGATCTGCTTGAGCAGGGAGTTATCGAACCCTCCCGCTCAGCTTATGCCAGCCCATCATTCCTGGTACCGAAACATAATGGTCTTGGCTTGTCATCGACTATCGGCGTTTGAACACCAAGTTGTCCGTCGACTCAGTACCCCTTCCAGATTTGCATTCTGCATTTAACTGGTTCAGTAAGCCCAAGTTATTTAGTGTTTTTGATCTCAACCAGGCCTATCAGATTCCTCTTGCTAAGGAATCGAGGCATGTCACCAGCTTCTGTGTTCCCTGGAACCTGTATCAGTTCATTTGTGTTCCTATGGGCTTAGCTGTGGAAGCCCAGACTTTAACCAGGCTTCTTGATTCCATCTTTCACGATGTGAAATTCAACTACGTCTTCAGCTACCTAGACGATCTTATTGTCTACAATGAAACGTTCCAAGAACACTTAGAATATTTGGAGGAAGTTCTGAAGCGCCATCGCAGCGCTGGCCTTACCATCACTTGCGCACCTTGACGTTCACTTGCGCAAAACCTGAAATTTCCTTCATAGATCATCTGGTTTCCTCTCAGAGTGTCTGCATTGATCCTGCTAGGACACAGGGCTATCCGGGATTTTCCTCCTCCACGGGATACCAAGGGTGTGGCCGGTTTTGTGGGGATGGTGAACTTCTACCATCGTTTCATGCCTTACATGGCCGAGCTTGCTACCCATTTGAATGAGTCGAGGAAGAAGGGTGCGAAGTTTGTGTGGGGGTAAGCTCAGCATACGTCCTTTGATGCTTTGAAGGAGGCCATCATGCAACCTTCAATTCTGCGGATGCCTGATTTTACTGCTAAGTTCATCTTGCATATTGATGCCTCCTCCTCTGCTGTTGCTACGTTGTTGTCCCTGGAGTTCGATGGTGTTCGGCAGTCCATTGCTTTTGCTTCTCGTACTTTGACTCCCCAAGAAAAGAAAGCTTCTTCCATCTATGAGCTAGAGTGTTTGGCTGTGGCTTTTGGCATTGACAAGTTCTGTAGGTTCCTAGAACATGCGGAGTCTCTGTTAGAGACTGACAACCAAGCGCTCTCTTGGCTACTTGCTCATCCCCAATAGGTCGGGAAAATTGGTCGCTGAGCAGTTAAAATCTCAGCCGTTAAGTTCAAAGTCCAGCATGTGCGTGGCACACAGAATCTCATAGCGGATGCTCTGTCCCACATATATCATGAATCCATCGACCCTTCGCCTGAAGTAGCCAGCTCCTGTGGGGATGTACTACTTGACTTTCCTTTGGCTTTTGACAGTCCGCTACTCCATCAATAGCAAGACCCCGAACTGTGTTTTCTTGCGTGAGCTCCAAGAGGGAGGAACCCACCCTCCCTATTTTCTGTCCAAAGGGGTTCTCTGCTGTCGGCCTCGCCGTAGTGGAGGGCCCAGGGTTGTGCTGCCGAATATCCTGGTCCCGATGGTCTTTAACTACTTTCACAACTGTTCCGTGGGTGGACACTTAGGAATTAACGAGACCATCACTAAGATTCGTCAGGAGTTCATCTGGAAGGGCATGGACCAGGATATTACTGAGAGAGTACGGGCTTGTCACCTTTGCTCCCTTAGTAAGCCCAGTCAGAATAAAAGTTGGAGTTGTTGTCATCTGAAGTGGCGGAACGTCCCTTTGAGAAGGTTTTCCTCGACTGCGTACCCACGTAGAAAGTCAGGTAACTCTCACCTACTTGTTGTGTTCATGCCTTCTCTAAGTTTTGTTGGCTTTTTCCCCTTCGTAGTGCTACGGCTCAGATCACTATCCGTGCACTCAAGTCCCAGATTTTTCAGCACTTTGGTACCCGCCATTATCGTCTCTGACAATGGATCACAGTTCTCTTCTAAGGAGTTCCGGCGTTTCTGTTTTGGGCATGGCATCCAACATGATTACCTCTCCTTACTACCCACAGCCTTCTCATGCAGAGCGGTTCAACCGCAATCTCAGATCCGCTCTCATTGCTTTTCATTCTTCCAAGCAGAACACCTGGGATGAAAGCCTTTCCTGACTTCAACTGGCTTTCAACTAGACTGAACATGGAAGTCACAATGCTGTGTATTTTGAGCTTCTTCATGGGTTTGCTCCGAACAATCTTCTGTCCCATTTATGGAAGCTTAGCGATCTTTTTCCAGCGCCTGGTACCTCTGATGTCAAGGTGACATGGATGGCTGACAAACGTAACCTTGTTAGGGATAGGGAGCGTATGAGGAGAAGGTACAACCAAGGTTGTAGTTCCAATCTTTCCAGGTGGGGGATTTGGTCTAATGTCAGGCTCATTCGGTCAGTTCGGCTGTGGAGAAAAGGGCTGCCAAATTGTGTTTCAGGTGGTCTGGTCCCCACCACATCCTGAGGTTTCTGTCACCTGTCAACGCCTTACTGGTAGATCCCCCAGTCTGGCAGGGATTTCCGGAAGGCTCATGTTTCTCACTTGAAGCCTTACCCGGGTTTGGTTCAAGCTGCATGGAATAGTATTACAGGGGGTGTCAGGGAGCAGAGAGACTGATCACCTCTTTGTTTCCCCTAACTATACCTGGTTTCCCACCTTTCTATCTTTTCTTAGCTTTGCCCAGCTACTCTCCAAGGGGTTCTCTCTGAGTCCCCTTGTTTTGGGATTTTCTTGTCTCCCCTGTATTCAATTCCAAGCAAGGTTTTGGTCTTCTGTGGTTCTGAAAGGGGGTCGCCTGTTGTTGGGACCCTACCCTTTTTTGGGGAGGGAGGTTGTGTTGTAGCGCAGAGTCGAGTCGTTTCGAATATTTCATTCATACATTTTTGCAACTGTCGACACATTTGCAATGGGGTGCCAATCGCCCGTTGAACTACTGTTTGTAACACATTTTTGGAAACTCGAGTTTGGAAGCTTACAGAAATTAAACCAATAAAGCTATGTTGATGGAACTTGGGGCAATATTTTCGTAATATCATTGTGCGTTGATAGGTGTAAACGAAACATATTTTGTGTTATTTGTTCATGTTTATATTTGGTGCCGAACGAAAAAATACACGATTGTTCACTCTTTTCAAACGAATTTCAACTTTGAAAAATCGCTCATAAAACCCGTTCAAATATATTTATGAAAATGTAGTACATGATTGGGCATGCCATAGAATATATGATATTAAAGTTTCAAAATGTTTATATCATTAACAATAAAGGTCTTGTAGATTTTGTAAAACAAAATTTCTAAATTATGGCTGATCGGAAGAGGTAGTTTTATGGCACTGAGCCGTACGTAACGTGTCCGGCGGGACTACGGTGTTGTCAAATCGCCCACAGTCCGGCGGTCGTTCTGTTTCGCGTAGGCCTAAAAAATTATTATTACAGTGTGTGCCGTAGCGCAGAGTCAAGTCGTTTCGAATAGTCGCCTTACTCGTTGTTTTTTTTTTTTTAGTTTGTGTGTCTGTGTTCCTTTTTTTTGTTCCTTGTTTCTTGTACGTGTTGGTTCTGTCTTGTTAGCCGTCATTGGACTGCTGCCGTTTGTCTTCGACGGCATGGTTGGGTGAGTCTTTTGGGTAAGTGTTCGTAATTATTTTCCTTTTTATTCACAGTTGCGGCCGGAATGTAGATTATTTGTTGTAAATTAAAGTTTGTGTCTGTCTCATTTCAGTTTATAGCACTGTTGCCCGTTTAATGTAATTCATTTTTGTCCTGTTGATAGGTTAGCAAGTCACAAAGCTGCCGTTGTTGTATGTATTGATTATTTTGTTATCTTCATTTATGTGTAGATATTGTTTCTACAAGTATTGTTTCTTTTAGTTGTTTTCTCTTGTTTATTCATGGTTGTATTTGCTATTTATTTATTTATTATTATTAATGTCAGACTGATATTGTTGTTTCCTAGTTATTTTATTGTTATCTGCATTAATAACATCCGCAAGAGGCGCCGATATGAAATTAACACAATGGCGAACAACTCAATAAATCAGGCCATCATAGCCTGCAAGAGGCCCAGATCACGGCCTGACTGTCAGCCAACAAAGACCAGTGTCCACCGCCTTCCTCGTTGTCGTCACCCTGATCGTTGACAACTGCCAGTACATAGTCATATGTGTCTATGTTAAGACTCCTTAGAAACTCGGCTACATTGAATACAATAGAATAATAATTTATTTTCTCCATTATAATACAATATACTTACTTATACAATGTGTTATACAATTCATTTTAGATGTGGAAACAACCTACTTCTTCACTTGTATATTTAAAAACATTTCATTTTAAGCACAAATTTAACACACACTTATAAATTAAAATTGAAATACTATGATTATAAGCAATATTATACAATAGAAATTAAAAACAATATATCCTACAGCCTCCTTCCCTGTCCCTTTCTTTTGCGACTTCTTGAGTCGATGCTTAGTGTCAGGCTAATACAAGTTTATCTCGGTCGTGAAGAAAGCTCTTTTAGACAGCTCAAGGATGGTAAGCCACAGGGGTCCGTACTTGCTTCAATTTTATTTAACGTGTATACTGCTGACATATGAATCAACAAGTCCAGAAAATTCTTATTTGCAGACGATATTGCTTTAGCTTACCAACACACGGACTTCACAGCTACTGAAGAAACACTCACAAATGATCTTGTAACCCTCAAAGAATATTTTAGAACTTGGAAGCTGAATCCTAACCCGTCAAAAACTGAAGGAGCCTGCTTCCACCTAAGTAATCGACCAGCTATCCAAAATTAAACATCTTTCTAAATGGTGTAAAACTCCATCGTAATAATCGTCCACAATACTTGTGAATAACGTTAGATCGATCGCTGACGTTTAAAAGCCATCTTAAAAAAACATCAGCTAAAATTAAAACCAGGGCAAATGTACTACAACATATTGCTGGAACAACTTGGGGAGCCAACGCACACGTCCTGCGTACTACTGCTCTGTCACTGGTTTATTCAGCTGCTGAATACAGTGCTCATGTATGGCTAAATAGGGCACATAAATAAGCTATCGATGTCCAACTTAATAGAGTCATGAGAGCTATTAGTGGCACTCTCATGGCAACTCCACTACCTTGGCTCCCGGTGCTGTGCAATATAACTCCTCCAGAAATAAGACGTCAGGAGGCAATACGTAAAGAATTCAATAAGATCTTGAATGCTCCGTACCTCCCCATTCCCAGGATCTCCCACGTCAGCACGGTCGCTTAACATCTCGAAACCCACCTCTACTTACTGCTTTCCAGTTGAGCTGATTATACATATTATGGCCCAATACTAGCTGGGCCATAATATGGAACAGTTTTGATGGACATGATAAGTTTCTTATTAACGATCCGTCAATACACAGGTATTGACGGTAGGTGGAATGAGCCTCCTTCGTAGGAAGTAGACATATTTGAGTCGGTTCCGAACTGGATTGAGCAGATTTAACTACTGGAAAAACAAATGGGGATTGAAAGTATATCAGTCGCATGATTGCAGGGAGTCTATCAAAACAATTGATCACATAGTTACAGAGTGCCCCTTGCGCTGTTTTACGGAGAGATTAGCTAGCGTACATATAATCAGTGAGGCAGGTCTTAAACGGTTTGATGGATTGGATTTAGCTCTGTGACAGGAGATCACTTTACATTTTTATTTCTATTAATATCTAGAGACTTGGAGTTTTTCCAAGTTAAGCACAGTTTTTATCTAAAAAAAAAAAAAAATAAAAAAATGTAGCTAACAAAAATTTATAATTACAAGGAAAATTTTTATTTTACACTAATTATTTATGGTTATTTGCTAGTGCGCTTTTATTTTTATGTTATTTAATATAAGATGATGGAACCTCTACACAGGCTTAGTCTTAGAAGCCCTATTGATTTTATCTTATCTCAACTAGCATTTCATTTAGGATATATTGTTTTGAATGTCTATTGTATAATACTGCTTATAATCATAGTATTTCAATTAGAATTTATAAGTTTGTGTTAAATTTGTTGTTAAAATGAAATGGTTTTAAATATACAAGTGAAGAAGTAGGTTGTTTCCACATCTAAAATGAATTGTATAATACATTGTATAGGTAAGTATATTGTATTATAACGGAGAAAATAAATTATTATTCTATTGTATTCAATGTAGCCGAGTTTCTAAGGAGTCTTAACATAGACACATATGACTAAGTACTGGCGGCTGTCAACGATCAGGGTGACGACAACGAGGAAGGCGGTGGACACTGGTCGTTGCTGCTGTACGTGCGGCACTCCAACATTTTACCTCCACCTGGACACTCTGCAGCCTCTCAACCATAACCACGCACAGCAGCTAGCGGCCCGACATCCAAGTTGAGCAGGTGAAGTATTGTCGGCAAGCAGGAAATGTGTATTGTGGTGCCTATGTGCTGTACTTCTTCAATATCATTTGTTCTAGAATAAGTAACACACTGCCAGTCACAGATCATTGCCAGCTAACATCTGACAATCTTAAACATGGTGAAAAATTGCTAATAAACCAAACACGTAACTTTGTTGGATGACAGTGATCTGGGCCTCTTGCTGCAAAACAAGTTAGGAGAAAAGTGTACAGTATATAGTGCAGTACAAGTAAACGTCACACAACACAAATTTATTACAATATAAGCACAAAATGCACAAATATATTACAATACAAGTACAAAATGCACAAATATTATGGTGATCGATTTCGGTGAACCACGTCCACCTTCCTCAGACTAGAGGGATTCACAAAAGAATGGAGCATGGTGTTCAACAACTCAATTTATCGGCCTATGATCACGTGACCCCATTGGCTGGAATCGCCAAAATGGCGGCTGCTGTAATATTATTGGTTAATCCCTATTGGCTGTTACTTCTGTTCTTTTTAGTTGCCGAAAATACATTATTAAAAACTATTTCGGAATCAAAATTAACCTGTTCATTCATTAATTTATCACGATCCTTACATTTTTCTTTAAAAATAAATAACTCTTCCCAAGCATTCATAATACGACCCTTTTAGAATATCTACAAACTTTTAGAATATCTACATTTTCATCTATTTTATTTAAACTGTGACTACAGTTAGGCCAAATGCAAATTTGGAAAATGTAGCAAGCTGTCTAGATCATGAAGCTAAAAGGTGGTGTTCTGTTGATTCTGAGAGGGACAAACAATTTCAATAATCCAAACACCGAGTTTTATGTCAAGGCCAGTATAAGTAAAATAGTTGCAGTGGAATGCTGCAGATGGAGGTCGGACTGCTCTGTCGGACCACTATGCACAAACTATTACTCTCATTTTCCAAAATTCACCTGTGTCCAATCGTGCTACTGGCCGTGGCACCCACGAAACTGTGTGCTACACGAGTCCCGACAACTTAAAAGAGTTATTTATTATCAAAAGAAAAATGGGATTTTATTGTGAAAAACATGAGCGCAGAGAAAAAAATTCAAAGAATTGTCGAACGCGTTTCAGTTTTATCTATCCGTATCTTGCCTATATAAAAGTATAAGGGGAGTTAAAAATAATGGTAGAAAACCTCGGTTGACATGAGGTATAGTAGTATCGTATCAAAATCTTAAAGATCTCGACTCTAACAGAAAATATCATAAATTCGCCAAACTCATAAACTATTATAGAAAATAGAAACAAGTTTATAGAAGTTTTAAAGGAAACGAAAATGGCCGACGTGTATAAGCTGCTAAGTATGAGTCATCGTTCGCAGCGAGGCGGCCGGACCGTAAGGGATGTGTCAGGAATGCGGCGTTGCCGGTGAACAACTCTCGGTAGGCTTCGGAAAGTGATTATTCCGAAGAGGAGAATGAATCATTTTGAGGTGATTTTACTCTGTGGATTGAGTAACAGAGTATAAATTCCCTTATTTAAATTGCAAAATAAGACGTATCATTACTAATGTAAATATTGTACATACTCGTATATATTAAGACAATTCCTTGTATTACAGGAAGCAAACCATTTTAAACGTGCCATTCTGGTTCAAAGCCGTCATGAGAAAAAGTGATGGGAAATGGTATAAAAATGAATACAACACTTGCAACCCATCTTCGCGCAAATAAAACTCCAACCCATCGAGGGTGGGTGCGAATGTACCGGACTCAGGAGGACACAGAACAAAAAACACAAGTTTCGGTCAAAGTGCAGTTTTATTTAAAAAAATATATATTTATATTTAATTAAAATTTGAAGTTTTTAAAAAGAATTAAATAACACAATAATTCAAAGTTAAGCAAGTCAAGCAAAAATTAGTCGGTTGCCCGTTCTTGAGTTAATAATAATTATTTATTCATTTTTTTCTAGGGCTAGTCAACAAGTTTACAAAATTTTTAAAAAGAAAACACTGTAAAAATATAACAATAAAATAACTAGGAAACAACAAAATCGGTTTGACTTTAACAATAATAAATAAATATCAAATACAACCACGAATAAACAAGAGAAAACAACTACAAGACACAATACTTGTAGAAACAATATCTTCACATAAATAAAGATAAAAATATAATTAATACAAACAACAACAGCAGCTTTGTGACTTGTTAACCTATCAACAGGACAAAAATGAATTACATTAAACGGGCAACAGTGCTATAAACTGAAATCAGACAGACACAAACATTAATTTACAACAAATAAACTACATTCAGGCCGTAACTGTGAATAAAAAGGAAAATTACGAACACTTACCCGAAAGACTCAGCCAACCATGCCGACGAAGACAAACGGCAGCAGTCCAATGACGGTTAACAAGACAGAACCAACACGAACAAGAAACAAGGAACAACGAAAAGAAACACAGACACACAAACTAAAACAAGCAACGAGTAAGGCGACTGACTATTCCAAACGACTCGACTCTGCGCTACGGCACACACTGTAATAATAATTTCTTTTAGGCCTACGCGAAACAGAAAGACGGCCGGACTGTGAGCGATTTGACAACACAATAGTCCCGCCGGACACGATACGTACGGCTCAGTGCCTAGAACTACCTCTTCCGATCAGCCACAACTTAGAAAAGTTGTTTTACAAAATCTACAAGACCTTTATTGTTAATGATATAAACATTTTGAAACTTTAATATCATTTATTCAATGGCATGCCCAATCATGTATTACATTTTCATAAAGATATTTGAACGGGTTTTATGTGTGATTTTTCAAAGTTGAAAATCGTTTGAAAAGAGTGAACAATCGTGTATTTTTTCGTTCGGCACCAAGTATAAACATGAACAAATAACACAAAAAAATGTTTCGTTTACACCTATCAACGCACAGTGAAATTACGAAAATATTGCCGCAAGTTCCATAACATAGCTTTATTGGTTTAATTTCTGTGAGCTTCCGAACTCGAGTCTCAAAAATTTTTTACAAACAGTAGTTCAACGGGCGATTGGCGCCCGATTGCAAATTACTTACTTCGAACAATCGCTGGAGTGAATAGGCGAACATCATGTCGAACTCTATTTAGTTCATTTCAAATTTTAAACCTAACCTCACTTCATATTTACGAGAATTTAATGTTCTATATATGTCACTGCGAAACAACACAGACAGACTACCCACAGACTGGATCTTGCCGTCACACTTTTTAATAAATTGCCACAGCACATCAGGCTGGAAATTAATCCTAAATAGTTTAAGATGTTGTTAAAACAATTCCTTATTAAAGGATTTTTTAAATCTATGGATGAATACTTAAACTTCAATACATAATAAGATTTATTGTTAAGTCTGAGTATAAATATGTATGACCATTGAAATGCTTTTGTATTGACACTTGTAATACAATTATAAAAATTGCCAAACTTAAACAAAGAATATTTGAATTTGTGATGTGAGGCCAGGCTACAGTATTCAGGGTCACAGCTGGCACATGATAAATGGGACCCATATCTGTCTTATTAGCGCTGACTCTCACTTTCCTTGTTATATAGGCTACATATAATTTCCTGTCCTCATGTAAAATATGTAATTTGCAAGTAACCAAGTGACTTGAAGTCTGGCTACAGTATTCAAGGCCCAGCTGCAGTAGATAGGACCAATCTGTTTTGTTAGCGTACACTCTTACTTTGTTGATAACTTCCTGTCCTCATGTAAAATTATTAAATTGAAGAAAATATACTATTTATATATAATTTTCTTGGTATAAATCACAATTTTATGTTAATTTTTTTGTTCTCCAACCCGTCTTTTTGTATTTTTGTTGCTGAATGTAACGAAAATGTAGGAAGAGTTTAAGCGAAAACAAATAAGGTTGTTTCAACTAATATTCTTATTTTTAAAGATAAAACAAATTTGTATTAATTTATAAAAATCATTATAAGGGGTAGGTGATTGTCACAGTCTTGTGTTGGTAGCGTACATTAACCACCACCATCTACCGCGCACCACAAAAATTGTATACCTCGTTAATTTTTTATTTGATCTAAATAAATAGGATATCGTTAGATTTGCCTTTAAATTAACTAAAAAAAGTTGTTTTAGTTAAAGGGTTATACGACTATTATTTAAAAGTTGTTCTTATTTGAACATTTTGACTATTAGTAAGTTTGACCTTACTATTATTAAGATGTATACCAAATTTCAAAATTTTACGTTTTACGGTTTTTAATAAAAAAAATAATGTTTGAAAAAAAATGGTGGCTCTGTGAGTAACTGAGGACTTTCGGATGATTTAAATGTGATATTTAGATTCGTTCTTAGCCAAGAATTAATACCTCAAAAGGTTGGTAGAGAGTTCTGAAACACCCTGTATAATAAAAGAAGTGTTTCACTATATTTCTTTCTTTTAAAAATATAATTTATATATGTATATATTAGTAGGAGACCTGTATACATTTTTAGAAATAGTTAAGGTTTTAGAGCAACATTGATTGATAGTAAATAATATATATATATATAAACCAAATACCACTGAGTGACTGTCTCACCCACTCATCACAAACTTTCATAAACCACCGAACGGATTTACTATCAACGAGAGTTAAGATGCCACCTGAGCCAGCGTGGGATACAGCGGTGATGACTGTAAAAAGTCAAATCTCAATAGCCTAGTTTGCATATTGCCAACGTGATTGTGAGTGAGCACAGACTGCCGTGTGCGATGTTAGCGTAGCACAGAATCCAGGCCGGAGCTCATGTGATATCTTAACTCTCGCTAACAAGTGTTAAAGGAAGTTAGCTGTAGTATCGAAGGGACCCTCTAAGAAACGATTATTCGAAATTTCATTCCTAAGTGGCACAAATAGCCCTCAACATTTCCTTTTTTCCATGAGAATAATATTGGGTTTATTTTAGTAAATTAATAACAGCTGTTTTGTAAATGTTTGTGTTGTAAAGTCTGAAAACATGTTAGTAGACAATAAGTGATGGTTTTAGACTCACTTTTCTGGCCTCTGATTGGTCGAGAGCGGTCACGTGACTTGTCCAAGATGGCGGCGCAGTGGTACCAACCCCCCGTGGGAATTTTCCCTTCCAAAATTTCCCTCCAGTTTCCCAAATTTCCCTCACATTTCCCACATCATACTATATAAAATGCACTTTTTTCAAGATGGCGGCCTTTCCCTTGTTATACTATATAAAATACACTCCTATCCTTTTCCCCGTTATACTATATAAAATGTAAAAAGATGGCGGTCTTTTATATATATGTACTATAATAAATGCACTTTTAAACTTCGATTATTACCGTCGGCTACCTTCGTACGCTCTTAGCCTACGATATACGCGTCGGCTGCTGGTCTGGCGCGCATGTGCGGGGACTTGTGCTCGGTGGACAAGCGCGTTACGTCACCACTCATACAGCGGCTGCGAAACTCGGGTATAGGACTCCAGGCGCCAGACTGGTTTTCCTGTCGCAACACTCAAGGTTGCCCTTGACGGGCATGCGCCAATGTGTGCCGCGCTCTACTCCCTCCCTACCTACCACAAGTAATCTTTCTCATACGTACTGTTAGCCTACCTATTTAAATAAATTTTGAATTTAATTGTTCTGAATGTTTAATAAATACACTGTTAACGTGCGCTCTTACCAATACACCTTTTAATTAAATATATGTTTAAAAAACGAAGACGCTACCCGCAATACACCTTTTAATTAATTATATGTTTAAAAATGAAGGCGCTACCTGCAATACACGTTTTTAATTAATTATTTGTACAAAAATGAAGGGGCAATTCTTTTTATTTTATCTGTTTATAATTTGTAATACACTGTTAGCCTACCTATTTAATAATTTTTTTAATTTTTCTCAACTTTTTAATAAATACACTGTTAACCTAGCTTTCTTATATAACATACGCTCTTAACTTACCTATGTTCCAGGTACTCCCACTCATCTACGGCTTCCATTAACATACATCATTACCTACCTATAATTCCGTTAAAAATATCTAATCATGGTTGTATACGTACTTAACACTCAAGGCAACCCACAATACATGTTTGGTCCTTCAACTACAATCTACTTCCGGTTAAATTCGTATGGATACCTTCATATCAAACACACCCGATATCCTCTAAACTTAACACGCTAGCTGAACACTCTTACCCTAGAGCCCTCATGCCTACCGGACTATCCAACTTAAATTACTTTAACTGTACTAACAAAGTCTACTGGCGTACGGTGGCCGGGCTTTACCACATCCACTTCCGTTATTGATCACAAGCTTCACATCTTCACATCATGAACTATCATCATGTACTATAACAATTTCCTATTTTCACCCACCTTCGGCTACCTTTGCGTACATGTACTTATTACCTAGACCAGCTTCATACATTACTTACTTTCAGTCACTTTCATTATCAATTCTGTGGACTCCCCCCCTCTACCTCACTTCCTATTCACGTTCCTATCCAGAACCCATCAGTCCACCTACATAACGAAACTAGTACACCCACCTTCACTTCCTATACTCAAAAATTCCTTCCTTTGTACTATAGTGACGCTCAAGGACTAATTCACTACAATTTCACAAACCGTATCCCACTGCCTCTGCCCGGTTCACTGGCAGTCCAATAGTTCTCGCGCACTTTTCTTATCGAAACCACTTCCATTACCACAAGCATTGCTTTACATCACGTATGTTGTCTTTTATTTGCACAATCTCTTTTAATAATATCGAACACTTAATTAACATTGTATATGATTCCTTCTGAACATTTATTAAAACAGTACTACACCGGATGACGTAATCGGATTTTCATGTCTGGACAGGCGCGTGACCTGATTGCCCCCTCCCCTCCCCTCCCACCTCCCCTCCCCTCCCACCTCCCCTCCCCTCCCCTCCCACCTCCCCTCCCCTACCCCATCCATCCCTACTTCACTGAACAACACAAGTAATCTTTCTCACTTCTGCTCTTGCGCTCGTACTGATCAGACGTGTCTTCACTTTGCTCCTACTCGATATTAATTACTTTAACTTTATTCTTGTAATTTATATTTTGGACACCGTTCTCTGTACGGTATTTCGAAAGTGATATACCAAGAGTAAGTTTCGTATACAGTATCAATATTCCTTGCGTTTGATTTGATTGACTAGAGTTTGAATATCCTTGTTTTTGAGCTTTTAATTCGATTTGAATTACTATTAATATCATTTAATTTTATTTAATTACCAAATATGGAATCCTACGCCATAAACCACAACATTGTCACAATTTCCCGCCGGTTTGATACCACAGGAACTGACCTCCTTACCGTTCTAACTGAACATAAAAATAAAATTTCGTCCGAAATAAATAACCACCTAAACAGGCTCGGGGGAGTCAAATTGTATATTTCTGTTCAAGTTAAATTCACCAAAACAATAAATAATGAGGAAATCTCAACAACACCCTTCTTTCACGGCAAAACTCGTCCTTTGTTACCTTCCGATTCTCTAGATATTCAGTATTCCGAAGCTACAGACAAAATTTTAGAAAGCGTGGCTAAGTGGGTAAGTCAAGGTAGTGGGTGGGTACTTGAAAACGTTTTACGACTCGATCTGTTCATTGTTAAATTTCAACCTTTGTACGCCTCTTCTTTCATACCCACCCCAAAAAACATTTCTCACCCTTCTAAAGGAATTATAAATATTAAGAACAACGATAATAAATGTTTCCTGTACTCTGTACTTGCCCATTTGTACCCTGACCGAAATAGACGAGTAAGCTACTACAAAAAACTTGAAAATAAATTAAACATGTCTGGAATTAGCTATCCTGTCAAAATTACCGATTTAGATAACTTTGAAAAATTAAATCCCACTTTGTCAGTCAATGTATTTGGTTTTGAAAACAACGAAATTTATCCTTTACGTATAACCAAAGAAAAATTTAGAGTTCACCACGTAAACTTGTTACTACTGACTACTGACACCACCTCCCACTACTGTCTGATTACAAACATGTCCCGACTTTTAGCTCACTTGACCAAACACACAAATGCATCTTACTACTGTGACTACTGCCTACACAGATTTTCTAACCAAGACTTACTTACTAACCACTTACCTTTGTGTTCACCACACGGTGCACAAAAGACTAGACTACCAACTGATGACGAAAAATACATGTCCTTCAAAAACTACACACTTACTCACAAAGTACCATTTACTATTTACTGCGACTTCGAGTCCTTTGTCGTTCCAATCGACACAGCACTGAATGACCCATCTACGTCACACACGACCAACACTGCCCACCACGTCCCCTCTGGCTTTTGCTATGTAATTATTGACAGTGATGGCAAACCAGTAAAACAACCCAAAGTCTATAGCGGCCCCGACGTTGTAGATACTTTTCTAAATTGTTTGATTGAGGAGTCTAAAGAGCTCTTACCAAGTATTCATAAAAACATTCCTATTAAAATGACTCCACAAGACAAAATTATTTTCCAAAATGCTACCACCTGTCACCTTTGTCAAAAACCTTTACACGGAGACAAAGTAGCTAATCATAATCATTTAACGGGTGAGTTCTTGGGACCCGCCCACAATTCATGTAACTTAAACTATAAAGTTCCCGATCACATTCCAGTCTTTTTCCATAACCTCAGAGGTTATGACTGCCACCACTTGATCCAAGGGCTAGGCAAATTCAAAAAAGAAAAACTGTCATGTATCGCTACAACCAGTGAGCGGTACATTTCAGTCACCCTTGAATCTTTACGATTTCTGGATTCCTTACAGTTCCTAAACGCCTCTTTGGACACACTCGTGTCCAACCTAGTTTCTGACGGGGCTTCCAAATTCAAAATTTTAGGGCAGTGTATGACCAACACTGACTTACTTCTACGAAAAGGTGTATTTCCCTATACGTACATGACAGACGTAACTAAATTTAACGAGACCCAACTTCCTCCCAAGGAGGCGTTTTACAACGACTTAACCAAAACACCTATATCCGACGAAGACTACACACACGCACAGACTGTGTGGAATACTTTTGACATGACTACTATGAAACAATATCACGACCTTTACCTACTGACAGACGTATTGTTACTTGCCGACGTGTTTGAAAATTTTAGGACGACAAGTATGACTTACTACGGGATTGACCCCTGTAACGTCTACTCTGCCCCCGGACTGGCATGGAATTCCATGCTCAAAATGACAGACGTACGTCTCGAACTACTTACTGACATAGACCAACACCTCTTTGTCGAGTCTGGGATCCGGGGCGGTGTCTCCATGATACCTAACCGGTACGCCCAGGCCAACAATCCTTACTTACCCAACTTTGACAAGACAAAACCCACTAATTACTTACTTTATCTCGATTGTAATAATTTATACGGAACCAGTATGTCAGATAGACTCCCAGAGTCTGATTTTAAGTGGATCGACCCTCAAGACATTGACTTTACAAAAGTACCCGACGACTCTGACATTGGATATATTTTAGAAGTCGACTTACACTACCCTGACCACCTACACGACTTACACTCAGACTTCCCACTGGCCCCCGAACGAAAAGTGGTGACATACGACATGCTTTCCCCCTACTGTAGGGACTTGCTAGACGAACTCAACTATAAACCCGCCAAGACTGAAAAACTACTGACTACTCTCTCTGACAAAACCAAGTACGTTGTACACTACCGCACTTTGAAACTTTACCTCGAACTTGGACTTGTACTGACCAAAATACATAGAGTTCTTAGCTTTAAACAGTCCCCATGGCTAGCCTCATTTATTAACTTCAATACCGAAAAAAGAAAACAGTCTAAAAATAACTTTGAAAAAGATTTTTTCAAATTAATGAATAACGCGACATATGGAAAGAGTTTGGAAAATATTAGGTCTCGTATTGATTTTAAACTTGTAAATAACGAGAAACAATTGGTTAAATGGACAGCTAGTCCCAGACTCAAGACTTTCTTTGCTTACAATAAAGATATCGCTGGATTGGCTTTAAAAAAACAAACCATCTTCTTAAACAGACCCATTTATGTCGGGTTCACAGTCTTAGAAATTTCAAAATTAATAATGTACAATTTTCACTTCAACTGGGCAGTTGCAAAGTACGGGAAAAACGTTAAGCTTTGCATGACTGATACAGATTCTTTATTTTACAATGTATATACTCCAGATGTCTATGTGGACATGAAAAATGAATTACATCTTTTTGATACTTCAGACTACCCAACTACCCACCCATGTTATAGTGTAGAAAACAAAAAAGCGTTAGGAAAATTTAAAGACGAGTTAAATTCAAATCCAGCTAGGGAAATAATTGGCTTGAGAGCGAAATGCTACTCTGTTTTAAACTCAGATCTAGAGGAAAAGAAGGTGGCTAAAGGCGTCCCCCGAGTCGCGATAAAAAAGCACCTAAAACACCAAATGTACAAAGACTGTCTTTTAAATCATTCGTTAAAAACAACATCAGCTCTAAATATCCGCAGTGACAAACATAACATTTACACACAAAATATTTCCAAATTATCTCTATCCCCCTTTGATGACAAACGTTACATCTTGGAAAATGGAATTGACACTTTAGCCTACGGACATCACATTATTAGTAAAAAACGATCTTTAGAACACGATCATGATTACACAACTAAAAAACCAAAACTAAAATAAAAACGTACCTTACAAAATAAACACAACGTTCCTCAATCTATCCTCTCCATAACTGAATACCACCACTCCCTTCCCCCACCACTCCTTCCTTTCCCACATCCTGTTCAACTTGCACTAATGGCGCCAATCCCACTAAATCGGAACCTTTCTAAAATATTGGACAGTTTCTTTGTATATATGAAGATTTGTACATAACTTATCCGTAAATTTGTAATATTTGTAAATATTTGTAAATAACCGGGTCCTTTAGCAGTTTCAATGTACATGCAAAGTCTACGAGTAATACTTTGAGCAGTACCACACTGTTACAGGATGTGGCTCACCACATCAATCTTATCGCTTGTGTCACAAAGGCGAAATATCAGCTTGGTTCTTATTGTTAATAATATAAAGATTATATACTTCCAACTACTAAAAAAAGCAATGGAATGAGATTGTAACCCATGGTTACTAACATGCCCGTAGAAACCCAATTTACGACATTGGATGGGCTCAACCCGACCGTAGTGCAATGTAAAAACCTCGTACTGGACGAACCTTCTTCTTAATCACGGTAACTCCTACGCCAGGTAAGTAATGTTAAGTTAGTTTTAAGTAAACTCTTTTACCGTCAACCTTTAAAAAACAATCTGTAAAGTAAATTCTGTTATAATATGGACACTTTTGTGAGTTTACATAACTACAATTTATAAACGGATATCTCCAGCTCTGTGTGAGTTTCTATAGAATACCGTACCATCGAGGTGAGGGCGGCCCAAATTTAATAAAAAATCGCCCGACTGTTCTCTAAGGCAGCTGTAAAACGCGTAAGACCTGAGGCGGTCCTGCAACTTGGGGCTGGGCTAATCCCCGTAAGACCTTGAGTCGCAGTCCGGGCCCTCGTAAGGTACGTGTGTGATTGAATGTTACACTCTATGGCTGGACAGTATCCGTAGGTCCTGTGTGTGAGGGAGAGTAACCTACAAAAAAGAAAAAAAAAAACACAAAAACCTACTGTAAAAAAACAGAATCAAAAAAATAATAAAAACAAATTTATAAATAAAAACCCCTTTATAAGTCTGTACGTCACATTGAAAGGCTTCTCTGAGTAAAGTGATGTCTTTACTTACAGAGGGACCCAAAAAAAATACAAAAATTAAATACAAAAAATTATAAAAAAACAATAACTAAATAATACTGGGAGGTAGCATTTTGTTGGTTGGCTACCATCGTAATGAGCGAGGTTGGGGCTCATTACACTAAAATACCCGTGGGGGATACCAGTCCTCTATCGGGCGCGTCCCATGGGAATTGGGCAATGCCCTTCAGTTTTGCCTTCAGCTTACTTGAGGGTAGTGAGGAATTAAATACTCACCGTGAAAAAAACTGGTTAAATCAAAAACATTAATAAAATCTGCGAGAAAGATCATGGTATAGTACAGAATCAGGAAGTGATCTTAGTACGATATGGTAAAACTTTCTATAAAAAGAGTAAATCCATCCAAAAGTAAGAAAAAATCAAAGATACATACAAATTTCAGAAAAAGAGTCATTTTACATAAAAAATGTGTTGAAAAATTTTTCAAATCAAGGAAGAAATACCATCATAGTACTCTCCAAACCCCTTAAAATTTAGTTAAAATGTCAATAAATAGGGTTATTTTTGTACAAAATATGTTATAATTCCCTAAAAGCATTAAAATTCAGTGTCATAACAATGATATTTGTTCTAAACATTAAAAAACCTTTAAAATTATCTAATAGACTCTTTATAAACTTAGTTTGTGCTCAAAACAACACACAAAAGACCAAACACAAACTCTACATATAAGACTCTTGGTTGCCCACCCACCTACTCAACATACAACAACTCTGATAGATCATCCACCTAACCATTACATAAAACCTTTGATAGACCACCAACACACATGAACAACCTACCTACAAACATTCATCACTCTTGACTTACCGCCCACCTACTCAACACACAGAGAGACTACGTAACTAACCATTACATAAAACCTCAGATTGACACCCAACATTCATGGAAGACCTACCTACCAAACATACAACTTGACCAACCACCCACCTACACATCACACACAGTACTCTCGATAGATCACTTAACTACCTATTACATAAAGCCTCCGATTGACTCACAGTCCTAACATTCATAAACAACTAACCTCCCAAACATACGACTCAACCACCAACAAAAAACAAGACTTCACGTATAACCACCCATTTAACATACAAGACCAACCACACACCATACAATCATGACTTAACATGAACAACCCACCTACCACCTACTCAACATTCTACACTCTTGACTAACCACCCACCTACTCAACACACAGATAGACTACGTAACCATCCATTACATAAAACCGTAGATCAACACCCAACATTCATGGATGACCTACCAAACACACGACTTGACCACCTTCCCAAAGCATAAGACTTTTGAAGGACCACCTACCAAACATACAAGAACAACCACACACCTTACAGGCATGACCTAACAGTCCACCCACCTACTCAACATATAACACCTCTGATACACCATCCACTTGAACATTACATAAAACTTGTGATATTCCACACAATCACCAAACACACATGACTTAATAGACCAATCCACCTACCTCTGCACACACAATTCCTTAGGACACACCCTACACCCACCACTCATTCTACAGACAAAACTCCTAGAGAACTACCCATCCACCATAAAAACACTATTGCTTCATATAATCATGTTTTAAAATAACATTATTACACTGTAAGATAGGTTTAATATAGCTAAAGACCTAAGGGTTTCCTAAACTTCTCTTTTCTCTAGAAATATGAGAACCGTTGGTGGAAAACTTCCAAACTAAACATAGAAAATTAGAATCAGCGAGTAGTTTCATAGAAATTCTGCTATACAACTAAAAACTACGAAGAAAATTAGGTTTAAAAACTATGAACATAGAAAAAGTTAGGTTTAAAAACTATGAACATAGAAAACGTTTGGTTAAAAAATGAACATAGATAAAGTTAGGTTAAAAAAATAAACATAGATAAAGTTAGGTTAAAAAATGAACACAGGAAAAGTTAGGTTTTAAAAAAATAAACACAGAAAAAGTTAGGTTAGCAAACATCAGAAAAGTTCAGTTAAAATTACCAAAACTCAAAAAATGGGACATTTTTTGACTCTTGTTAATTTTAACAACTTTTCGGAAAAGTAAGGCTAGCAATCAACCTTTCGGTTGTTTGCTAGCCTTACTTTTCTGATGTTTGCTAACCTAACTTTTTCTGTGTTTATTTTTTTAAAACCTAACTTTTCCTGTGTTCATTTTTTAACCTAACCTTATCTATGTTTATTTTTTTAACCTAACCTTATCTATGTTCATTTTTTAACCAAACGTTTTCTATGTTCATAGTTTTTAAACCTAACTTTTTCTATGTTCATAGTTTTTAAACCTAATTTTCTTCGTAGTTTTTAGTTGTATAGCAGAATTTCTATGAAACTACTCGCTGATTCTAATTTTCTATGTTTAGTTTGGAAGTTTTCCACCAACGGTTCTCATATATCTAGAGAAAAGAGAATTTTAGGAAACCCTTAGGTCTTTAGCTATATTAAACCTATCTTACAGTGTAATAATGTTATTTTAAAACATGATTATATGAAGCAATAGTGTTTTTATGGTGGATGGGTAGTTCTCTAGGAGTTTTGTCTGTAGGATGAGTGGTGGGTGTAGGGTGTGTCCTAAGGAATTGTGTGTGCAGAGGTAGGTGGATTGGTCTATTAAGTCATGTGTGTTTGGTGATTGTGTGGAATATCACAAGTTTTATGTAATGTTCAAGTGGATGGTGTATCAGAGGTGTTATATGTTGAGTAGGTGGGTGGACTGTTAGGTCATGCCTGTAAGGTGTGTGGTTGTTCTTGTATGTTTGGTAGGTGGTCCTTCAAAAGTCTTATGCTTTGGGAAGGTGGTCAAGTCGTGTGTTTGGTAGGTAGGTCATCCATGAATGTTGGGTGTTGATCTACGGTTTTATGTAATGGATGGTTACGTAGTCTATCTGTGTGTTGAGTAGGTGGGTGGTTAGTCAAGAGTGTAGAATGTTGAGTAGGTGGTAGGTGGGTTGTTCATGTTAAGTCATGATTTTATGGTGTGTGGTTGGTCTTGTATGTTAAATGGGTGGTTATACGTGAAGTCTTGTTTTTTGTTGGTGGTTGAGTCGTATGTTTGGGAGGTTAGTTGTTTATGAATGTTAGGACTGTGAGTCAATCGGAGGCTTTATGTAATAGGTAGTTAAGTGATCTATCGAGAGTACTGTGTGTGATGTGTAGGTGGGTGGTTGGTCAAGTTGTATGTTTGGTAGGTAGGTCTTCCATGAATGTTGGGTGTCAATCTGAGGTTTTATGTAATGGTTAGTTACGTAGTCTCTCTGTGTGTTGAGTAGGTGGGCGGTAAGTCAAGAGTGATGAATGTTTGTAGGTAGGTTGTTCATGTGTGTTGGTGGTCTATCAAAGGTTTTATGTAATGGTTAGGTGGATGATCTATCAGAGTTGTTGTATGTTGAGTAGGTGGGTGGGCAACCAAGAGTCTTATATGTAGAGTTTGTGTTTGGTCTTTTGTGTGTTGTTTTGAGCACAAACTAAGTTTATAAAGAGTCTATTAGATAATTTTAAAGGGTTTTTAATGTTTAGAACAAATATCATTGTTATGACACTGAATTTTAATGCTTTTAGGGAATTATAACATATTTTGTACAAAAATAACCCTATTTATTGACATTTTAACTAAATTTTAAGGGGTTTGGAGAGTACTATGATGGTATTTCTTCCTTGATTTGAAAAATTTTTCAACACATTTTTTATGTAAAATGACTCTTTTTCTGAAATTTGTATGTATCTTTGATTTTTTTCTTACTTTTGGATGGATTTACTCTTTTTATAGAAAGTTTTACCATATCGTACTAAGATCACTTCCTGATTCTGTACTATACCATGATCTTTCTCGCAGATTTTATTAATGTTTTTGATTTAACCAGTTTTTTTTCACGGTGAGTATTTAATTCCTCACTACCCTCAAGTAAGCTGAAGGCAAAACTGAAGGGCATTGCCCAATTCCCATGGGACGCGCCCGATAGAGGACTGGTATCCCCCACGGGTATTTTAGTGTAATGAGCCCCAACCTCGCTCATTACGATGGTAGCCAACCAACAAAATGCTACCTCCCAGTATTATTTAGTTATTGTTTTTTTATAATTTTTTGTATTTATTTTTTGTATTTTTTTTGGGTCCCTCTGTAAGTAAAGACATCACTTTACTCAGAGAAGCCTTTCAATGTGACGTACAGACTTACAAAGGGGTTTTTATTTATAAATTTGTTTTTATTATTTTTTTGATTCTGTTTTTTTACAGTAGGTTTTTGTGTTTTTTTTCTTTTTTGTAGGTTACTCTCCCTCACACACAGGACCTACGGATACTGTCCAGCCATAGAGTGTAACATTCAATCACACACGTACCTTACGAGGGCCCGGACTGCGACTCAAGGTCTTACGGGGATTAGCCCAGCCCCAAGTTGCAGGACCGCCTCAGGTCTTACGCGTTTTACAGCTGCCTTAGAGAACAGTCGGGCGATTTTTTATTAAATTTGGGCCGCCCTCACCTCGATGGTACGGTATTCTATAGAAACTCACACAGAGCTGGAGATATCCGTTTATAAATTGTAGTTATGTAAACTCACAAAAGTGTCCATATTATAACAGAATTTACTTTACAGATTGTTTTTTAAAGGTTGACGGTAAAAGAGTTTACTTAAAACTAACTTAACATTACTTACCTGGCGTAGGAGTTACCGTGATTAAGAAGAAGGTTCGTCCAGTACGAGGTTTTTACATTGCACTACGGTCGGGTTGAGCCCATCCAATGTCGTAAATTGGGTTTCTACGGGCATGTTAGTAACCATGGGTTACAATCTCATTCCATCGCTTTTTTTAGTAGTTGGAAGTATATAATCTTTATATTATTAACAATAAGAACCAAGCTGATATTTCGCCTTTGTGACACAAGCGATAAGATTGATGTGGTGAGCCACATCCTGTAACAGTGTGGTACTGCTCAAAGTATTACTCGTAGACTTTGCATGTACATTGAAACTGCTAAAGGACCCGGTTATTTACAAATATTTACAAATATTACAAATTTACGGATAAGTTATGTACAAATCTTCATATATACAAAGAAACTGTCCAATATTTTAGAAAGGTTCCGATTTAGTGGGATTGGCGCCATTAGTGCAAGTTGAACAGGATGTGGGAAAGGAAGGAGTGGTGGGGGAAGGGAGTGGTGGTATTCAGTTATGGAGAGGATAGATTGAGGAACGTTGTGTTTATTTTGTAAGGTACGTTTTTATTTTAGTTTTGGTTGTTTAGTTGTGTAATCATGATCGTGTTCTAAAGATCGTTTTTTACTAATAATGTGATGTCCGTAGGCTAAAGTGTCAATTCCATTTTCCAAGATGTAACGTTTGTCATCAAAGGGGGATAGACATAATTTGGAAATATTTTGTGTGTAAATGTTATGTTTGTCACTGCGGATATTTAGAGCTGATGTTGTTTTTAACGAATGATTTAAAAGACAGTCTTTGTACATTTGGTGTTTTAGGTGCTTTTTTATCGCGACTCGGGGGACGCCTTTAGCCACCTTCTTTTCCTCTAGATCTGAGTTTAAAACAGAGTAGCATTTCGCTCTCAAGCCAATTATTTCCCTAGCTGGATTTGAATTTAACTCGTCTTTAAATTTTCCTAACGCTTTTTTGTTTTCTACACTATAACATGGGTGGGTAGTTGGGTAGTCTGAAGTATCAAAAAGATGTAATTCATTTTTCATGTCCGCATAGACATCTGGAGTATATACGTTGTAAAATAAAGAATCTGTATCAGTCATGCAAAGCTTAACGTTTTTCCCGTACTTTGCAACTGCCCAGTTGAAGTGAAAATTGTACATTATTAATTTTGAAATTTCTAAGACTGTGAACCCGACATAAATGGGTCTGTTTAAGAAGATGGTTTGTTTTTTTAAAGCCAATCCAGCGATATCTTTATTGTAAGCAAAGAAAGTCTTGAGTCTGGGACTAGCTGACCATTTAACCAATTGTTTCTCGTTATTTACAAGTTTAAAATCAATACGAGACCTAACATTTTCCAAACTCTTTCCATATGTCGCGTTATTCATTAATTTGAAAAAATCTTTTTCAAAGTTATTTTTAGACTGTTTTCTTTTTTCGGTATTGAAGTTAATAAATGAGGCTAGCCATGGGGACTGTTTAAAGCTAAGAACTCTATGTATTTTGGTCAGTACAAGTCCAAGTTCGAGGTAAAGTTTCAAAGTGCGGTAGTGTACAACGTACTTGGTTTTGTCAGAGAGATTAGTCAGTAGTTTTTCAGTCTTGGCGGGTTTATAGTTGAGTTCGTCTAGAAAGTCCCTACAGTAGGGGGAAAGCATGTCGTATGTCACCACTTTTCGTTCGGGGGCCAGTGGGAAGTCTGAGTGTAAGTCGTGTAGGTGGTCAGGGTAGTGTAAGTCGACTTCTAAAATATATCCAATGTCAGAGTCGTCGGGTACTTTTGTAAAGTCAATGTCTTGAGGGTCGATCCACTTAAAATCAGACTCTGGGAGTCTATCTGACATACTGGTTCCGTATAAATTATTACAATCGAGATAAAGTAAGTAATTAGTGGGTTTTGTCTTGTCAAAGTTGGGTAAGTAAGGATTGTTGGCCTGGGCGTACCGGTTAGGTATCATGGAGACACCGCCCCGGATCCCAGACTCGACAAAGAGGTGTTGGTCTATGTCAGTAAGTAGTTCGAGACGTACGTCTGTCATTTTGAGCATGGAATTCCATGCCAGTCCGGGGGCAGAGTAGACGTTACAGGGGTCAATCCCGTAGTAAGTCATACTTGTCGTCCTAAAATTTTCAAACACGTCGGCAAGTAACAATACGTCTGTCAGTAGGTAAAGGTCGTGATATTGTTTCATAGTAGTCATGTCAAAAGTATTCCACACAGTCTGTGCGTGTGTGTAGTCTTCGTCGGATATAGGTGTTTTGGTTAAGTCGTTGTAAAACGCCTCCTTGGGAGGAAGTTGGGTCTCGTTAAATTTAGTTACGTCTGTCATGTACGTATAGGGAAATACACCTTTTCGTAGAAGTAAGTCAGTGTTGGTCATACACTGCCCTAAAATTTTGAATTTGGAAGCCCCGTCAGAAACTAGGTTGGACACGAGTGTGTCCAAAGAGGCGTTTAGGAACTGTAAGGAATCCAGAAATCGTAAAGATTCAAGGGTGACTGAAATGTACCGCTCACTGGTTGTAGCGATACATGACAGTTTTTCTTTTTTGAATTTGCCTAGCCCTTGGATCAAGTGGTGGCAGTCATAACCTCTGAGGTTATGGAAAAAGACTGGAATGTGATCGGGAACTTTATAGTTTAAGTTACATGAATTGTGGGCGGGGTCCCAAGAACTCACCCGTTAAATGATTATGATTAGCTACTTTGTCTCCGTGTAAAGGTTTTTGACAAAGGTGACAGGTGGTAGCATTTTGGAAAATAATTTTGTCTTGTGGAGTCATTTTAATAGGAATGTTTTTATGAATACTTGGTAAGAGCTCTTTAGACTCCTCAATCAAACAATTTAGAAAAGTATCTACAACGTCGGGGCCGCTATAGACTTTGGGTTGTTTTACTGGTTTGCCATCACTGTCAATAATTACATAGCAAAAGCCAGAGGGGACGTGGTGGGCAGTGTTGGTCGTGTGTGACGTAGATGGGTCATTCAGTGCTGTGTCGATTGGAACGACAAAGGACTCGAAGTCGCAGTAAATAGTAAATGGTACTTTGTGAGTAAGTGTGTAGTTTTTGAAGGACATGTATTTTTCGTCATCAGTTGGTAGTCTAGTCTTTTGTGCACCGTGTGGTGAACACAAAGGTAAGTGGTTAGTAAGTAAGTCTTGGTTAGAAAATCTGTGTAGGCAGTAGTCACAGTAGTAAGATGCATTTGTGTGTTTGGTCAAGTGAGCTAAAAGTCGGGACATGTTTGTAATCAGACAGTAGTGGGAGGTGGTGTCAGTAGTCAGTAGTAACAAGTTTACGTGGTGAACTCTAAATTTTTCTTTGGTTATACGTAAAGGATAAATTTCGTTGTTTTCAAAACCAAATACATTGACTGACAAAGTGGGATTTAATTTTTCAAAGTTATCTAAATCGGTAATTTTGACAGGATAGCTAATTCCAGACATGTTTAATTTATTTTCAAGTTTTTTGTAGTAGCTTACTCGTCTATTTCGGTCAGGGTACAAATGGGCAAGTACAGAGTACAGGAAACATTTATTATCGTTGTTCTTAATATTTATAATTCCTTTAGAAGGGTGAGAAATGTTTTTTGGGGTGGGTATGAAAGAAGAGGCGTACAAAGGTTGAAATTTAACAATGAACAGATCGAGTCGTAAAACGTTTTCAAGTACCCACCCACTACCTTGACTTACCCACTTAGCCACGCTTTCTAAAATTTTGTCTGTAGCTTCGGAATACTGAATATCTAGAGAATCGGAAGGTAACAAAGGACGAGTTTTGCCGTGAAAGAAGGGTGTTGTTGAGATTTCCTCATTATTTATTGTTTTGGTGAATTTAACTTGAACAGAAATATACCATTTGACTCCCCCGAGCCTGTTTAGGTGGTTATTTATTTCGGACGAAATTATATTTTTATGTTCAGTTAGAACGGTAAGGAGGTCAGTTCCTGTGGTATCAAACCGGCGGAAAATTGTGACAATGTTGTGGTTTATGGCGTAGGATTCCATATATGGTAATTAAATAAAATTAAATGATACTAATAGTAATTCAAATCGAATTAAAAGCTCAAAAACAAGGATATTCAAACTCTAGTCAATCAAATCAAACGCAAGGAATATTGATACTGTATACGAAACTTACTCTTGGTATATCACTTTCGAAATACCGTACAGAGAACGGTGTCCAAAATATAAATTACAAGAATAAAGTTAAAGTAATTAATATCGAGTAGGAGCAAAGTGAAGACACGTCTGATCAGTACGAGCGCAAGAGCAGAAGTGAGAAAGATTACTTGTGTTGTTCAGTGAAGTAGGGATGGATGGTGTAGGGGAGGGGAGATGGGAGGGGAGGGGAGGGGAGGTGGGAGGGGAGGGGAGGGGAGGTGGGAGGTGAGGGGGCAATCAGGTCACGCGCCTGTCCAGACATGAAAATCCGATTACGTCATCCGGTGTAGTACTGTTTTAATAAATGTTCAGAAGGAATCATATACAATGTTAATTAAGTGTTCGATATTATTAAAAGAGATTGTGCAAATAAAAGACAACATACGTGATGTAAAGCAATGCTTGTGGTAATGGAAGTGGTTTCGATAAGAAAAGTGCGCGAGAACTATTGGACTGCCAGTGCACCGAGCAGAGGCAGTAAGTGAGATACGGTTTGTGAAATTGTAGTGAATTAGTCCTTGAGCGTCGCTATAGTACAAAGGAAGGAATTTTTGAGTATAGGAAGTGAAGGTGGGTGTACTAGTTTCGTTATGTAGGGGGACTGATGGGTTCTGGATAGGAACGTGAATAGTAAGTGAGGTAGAGGGGGGGGGAGTCCACAGAATTGATAATGAAAGTGACTGAAAGTAAGTAATGTATGAAGCTGGTCTAGGTAATAAGTACATGTACGCAAAGGTAGCCGAAGGTGGGTGAAAATAGGAAATTGTTATAGTACATGATGATAGTTCATGATGTGAAGATGTGAAGCTTGTGATCAATAACGGAAGTGGATGTGGTAAAGCCCGGCCACCGTACGCCAGTAGACTTTGTTAGTACAGTTAAAGTAATTTAAGTTGGATAGTCCGGTAGGCATGAGGGCTCTAGGGTAAGAGTGTTCAGCTAGCGTGTTAAGTTTAGAGGATATCGGGTGTGTTTGATATGAAGGTATCCATACGAATTTAACCGGAAGTAGATTGTAGTTGAAGGACCAAACATGTATTGTGGGTTGCCTTGAGTGTTAAGTACGTATACAACCATGATTAGATATTTTTAACGGAATTATAGGTAGGTAATGATGTATGTTAATGGAAGCCGTAGATGAGTGGGAGTACCTGGAACATAGGTAAGTTAAGAGCGCATGTTATATAAGAAAGCTAGGTTAACAGTGTATTTATTAAAAAGTTGAGAAAAATTAAAAAAATTATTAAATAGGTAGGCTAACAGTGTATTACAAATTATAAACAGATAAAATAAAAAGAATTGCCCGTTCATTTTTGTATAAATAATTAATTAAAAACGTGTATTGCAGGTAGCGCCTTCATTTTTAAACATATAATTAATTAAAAGGTGTATTGCGGGTAGCGTCTTCGTTTTTTAAACATATATTTAATTAAAAGGTGTATTGGTAAGAGCGCACGTTAACAGTGTATTTATTAAACATTCAGAACAATTAAATTCAAAATTTATTTAAATAGGTAGGCTAACAGTACGTGTGAGAAAGATTACTTGTGGTAGGTAGGGAGGGAGTAGAGCGCGGCACACATTGGCGCATGCCCGTCAAGGGCAACCTTGAGTGTTGCGACAGGAAAACCAGTCTGGCGCCTGGAGTCCTATACCCGAGTTTCGCAGCCGCTGTATGAGTGGTGACGTAACGCGCTTGTCCACCGAGCACAAGTCCCCGCACATGCGCGCCAGACCAGCAGCCGACGCGTATATCGTAGGCTAAGAGCGTACGAAGGTAGCCGACGGTAATAATCGAAGTTTAAAAGTGCATTTATTATAGTAAATATATATAAAAGACCGCCATCTTTTTACATTTTATATAGTATAACGGGGAAAAGGATAGGAGTGTATTTTATATAGTATAACAAGGGAAAGGCCGCCATCTTGAAAAAAGTACATTTTATATAGTATGATGTGGGAAATGTGAGGGAAATTTGGGAAACTGGAGGGAAATTTTGGAAGGGAAAATTCCCACGGGGGGTTGGTACCACTGCGCCGCCATCTTGGACAAGTCACGTGACCGCTCTCGACCAATCAGAGGCCAGAAAAGTGAGTCTAAAACCATCACTTATTGTCTACTCATGTTTATTTTGTATGTTTGACATTGATGCATTGATTGACATTGATGATTGAGGTAACTCCTTTGATTTTATAAGGGTAATAATACCATCTGGTATTTAAAGTAAGAAATATTTAGCAACACAAGTAGTGTGAGTGATATACTGTAAGTAAATTTAATATTGTGATTTTGTGTTTTACAGTTAGCCTACTATTATTTGTGTTCAAAAGTCACATGTCGAGGCTGAAGACCGAGGTGTGAGCGCAGTGACAGTAGGGGTTGGTACGCGAAGCGTGCAGGGGTGTTCCCTAGTTTAAATAACGCAATTCAAAATTATTTTTAAAATGTTTGCTTTAAACATAGACAAAGTCAGACTTGCGTTATTAAATTCAATTTAATAATTAAATTTCTGTTCCCTAGAAAATGTAAATTTATGTAATTCAAAACCAGATGAAGCTACTAATAAGTAACGATACCAACCTCTAACAAAGTAAAATGAATAAAACATGACAGGAACTTTTCTTCTTATCACTCCTGAAGTTAATGGCTTCCACCAAAGTGGGAGCGGACCATTTGTTTTCTCATTATCATCACTGGCCTTCTGAGTGTCTGCAACTTATAGATGGTGTTTCGAAACCTTTCTTCTACGAGATCTTCCGCACGTTATTAGCACTAGCACGGTCGTTCGTTATGAGTTCGGACAATCAAGTCATTATTGGATTTTGATATAATAATTATTATTTTACATTTTTAATTCATTCATTAAAAAACTACCATTGTACTAATAAGAAAAAATATTTATAGGTTATGGTAAAGATAGAGCTCTGTCCACCCAAAACATTCAGACATGGACTGAGAAGACGATGAATGCGACAAAGAGAAATAGTAGGCTACTTTTTGTTTGTTCATTCATGAAAGACACAACTGTGCCGGCCAAAGTCGCCTGACCAGAACTTTGGGCCTTTGTGTTGTAATGACTCTCTCAATTATAGAATTTCTCTTGCAAACACTTACATTTCCATAATATACAGTGTTGTACATTTCACTCAACCTGTTAGGCAATAGTGTATTTATTTATTTGATTACGTAAGATTTCACATGTACTTTATGTTTCTATTTCATTTATTAACATTGATATTTGTTTGTTGTAATTTAAATTATTTATTTTATGTGTAGAATATAATACAATATGCTATGGTACTGTACTTTTTCACATTATTTGTTTTTTTACATAGATAAATAAATTTAAGCGTTTCCCATCATTA
Organism: Stictocephala bisonia; assembly: GCA_035578905.1. Lineage (NCBI taxonomy): Eukaryota > Metazoa > Arthropoda > Insecta > Hemiptera > Membracidae > Stictocephala > Stictocephala bisonia. The sequence goes on from JAQJVL010001558.1 coordinate 99,856, forward strand.
TAATGACACACTATGTAAAATTTTGTTTATTTAAACTGCAAGAAACTGCAGTTTATCACTTTAATAGCAGATTTGCTAAAAAGATTAACATATATGTTGCTATGTAATTAAAAATAATATGTAATTTTATGAATAAATTAATTGAATTAAAGTAGTCATTACGATACCTCTCTTTTTACTACTCAACCCTGTTGGGTGTTACCACAGAGAAGACAAAACAGAGGTACATGTTCTTATAGTACAGAGAACACCCAAGTGACAGTTATAAATAGATTACAACTAATGTACATCTGTAGTGTTGTTGAGGATTTGATGGGTACAAGAGAAGGGGCTGACCCTGTCATCGCATGGCAAACTGCAGAAATAACTACTCGCCGCAGTAACTCGACGCACTTTTATTGGATGCGGCCTCTGTTTCATTCTTCTCTGTGATGTTACCGTATGGTAACACTTGAAAAATTCCATAGTCTGTACTGCATGGACGTTGTCTACGCATATCCTACACGATTTAACTTCTACAAATTGTTAGAGTTAAGTTTCGTACTGGATTTTTCTCCTAGTACGAAACATCCAGATAAAATTTCAATTAGATAGAATAAAAAGTATTTTTTATGGTGTCTATGAATAATTATTAATTTTGTATGCTTAAATATAAGTTAAAGCCGGATTACACCATCATATTATATAAGTGCAACGTTTAGTGGATGTCACTATAGCACGTTTGTCGCCCGCAAGCCAGAGGGATTCACAAAGCGACCAAAGTGTGGTCGATGTCAGTAAAGCAAGTTTGTCGCCCGCAGGCCAGAGGGATTTACAAAGCGATCAAAGGGTGGTCGATGTCAGTAAAGCACGTTTGTCATCCGCAGGCCAGAGGGATTCACAAAGCGACCAAAGGGTAGTCGATGTCAGTAAAGCACGTTTGTCACCCGCAGGCCAGAGCGATTCACAAAGCGACCAAAGGGTGGTCGACGTCAGTAAAGCACGTTTGTCGCCCGCAGGCCAGAGTGATTCACAAAGCGACCAAAGGGTAGTCGATGTCAATAAAGCACGTTTGTCGCTGCAGGTCAGAGGGATTCACAAAGCGACCACCCTAGTATTTACACGTTTCTATACTTATATTTTTGTCGCGCGATTTTCAACTGTCTTATATTATTGTATTACTAACACGTGATTCAAAATAAGGTAATGCGCATTATAGTGTACCATGCGCATATTAAATTAATACCGAGCGACTTTAATAGCAATTTATTTATAATAAATGTAGATCGTTCATTATGCGGTGTAAAATAAAATAGTAAAAAAGATTAGTAATTACAATTGTAATTAATATTCTAGTAATGTCTTTTTATTTTGATGGTAAATTATTGGAAGTAAAGAAGTATTAAGTAAATATCAGTTACGTTTGCCTCGCCAATACTCTCTGAACTAGAACTTTTCTAGAAGAATTGCGTCATACTGTTATAACGTCGTATTTATAATTTATTTATAACGTCATACTGTTATAACGTCGTATAACCGTAACCATGCTTAGTAAAAATGGTTAGGTTTACAATGGGTCGGTAGCCTAGTTGAATTAAAGCACAACATAACCTTAAGGTTCTCAGTTCGATCCCAATTTGAGTTGAAACAACTTTTGTAAGGGATCAGCTGATGATCACCGGCTGTTCATTTCGTTAGCTTAGAATGACAAGGTCCCATCTTACAAATTTGAAAAACACTTAGTTATTAGTGTGATAGGGTTCTATATCAAATCTTCTATAAAGTGCACTGACTTTTATTGGCATATCTTATTCCAGTACTGACTAACCAAAATGCCAAAATTCCATCTGATGACCTGAAAAGTTAAACATCTGTGTGACAAGGTTCCATCTTAGTCAGTTGGAACCTTGTCATGCTTAACCCATATAAATAGTTAGAACCTTACAGTACCTCTATGGAAAAAAGGTTGACGTGATAGGGTTCCATGTAGTCAGCTGTTCCTTTGTAGCATCAAGCAGCTGATATGTTTTGCTTTGCATTGGAAGCTGTTAATGAACCTTTTTGTGTTTGTTTTGTGTGAAAATGAGTAATTTAAAGCAATTCACGTCTATGATACATGATATGTGAAGGGGTGGACGGGTGAGTCAACACCACTGTACGTGTAAGGGTGGGGGTGTGGGCCAATACAATACCAATGTACGTGTATGGGTACTCGGGTGGGTCAGTACCACTTTACGTGAAGGTGTGGGCGGATGGTTTTACCACTGTACGTGTATAGGTTGGGCAGTTAGGTCAATACCACTGAACGTGTATGGTTGAGTGGAAAAAAAATCGTTTTAGATGTGGGCTACGTTCGTAAGTACACCTGAAGACGACAGGAGTTTGTTATATATGTCGAAACGTTGGTTTGTTTCCTAAACGCTGGAAGAATTGGAAATCTCCAAATATTATCTACACATCACAAACTGAACACATCTTTGGAAAAATATGCTTGAAAGTTAGTATCTCAAGGTTCCATGTGGTAGATGGAACCTTGTCACTCATAAAAAGTGCAAAATTAACAATGACAAGGTTATAACTATTTTTTAAATAATTTTTTATTTTGGTAATAAAGATGCAAAATTTGAGCAAAAAGGTGCATAAAGTTTTAGTATAATAAACATATTTCATGAATAAAACGTATATGAGCAAATATTGGAAATAATTATTTTTTACAATTAGAAAAATATATAAATGAAAAACATCTGACTATTTAACAAAATTTAAATGCTGAGAAAAACATGTGAGAGAATCAAAGAGAAAAAAGTAAAAATTATGTTGACTTTTTTGTAATTAAATTAATTAGTCTAGAGTTTAAGATAGGTCCTTCATCGTTATTTAATAGTTTATCATTTCTTTCTGATTTTATAAAGTATGTCTCCCATGCATTTAAGAATTTAGGCTTGACTATCTGTTTAAGTAATGAAACATTGTGTTTTGAAAAATTATGATTATTGTCTATGCAATGGGCAGCTATAGCAGATTTTTCTCTTCTGTTGTATTTAAAATGGGCTTGATGTTCACTGAATCTTTTGTTGATAGTTCTTTTAGTTTGACCTATGTATACCATTTCGCAATCATTGCATTTTATTTTGTATATGCCAGATTGAGAATCTTTTTCAACTTTATCTTTAGGGTTACCTATTTTATTTTTTAATTTATTAGTGGATTTAAATGATATCTTAGATTTCATGTTCTTGTTAACTATTTTTTGTACTTTTCTTGAAATGCTTGAGTATGTGCCACTAAGCCATTTTTCATCTTCACTTTTTGTATTAAATAAAGTTGTTCGGTTTCGTTTTTCATGTTTTTTCTTTGCTTTTCTTAGCATGTTATTAATCAATGATTCATTGAAACCGTTAAAAATTGCAACATCTTTTATGTATTCTAACTCTTTATAATATCTAGTAGCAGTTAAAGGTGTATTCAAAGGTCTGAATATTAATGAATTGAAAACAGCTCTTTTTTGTTCAGCTGGATGAAACGAGTCATTTACTATGTATCTATCAGTATGAGTCGGTTTTCTATATATATCAAATTCTAAATTGACATTATATCTGATGACTAATAAATCTGGGAAAGCAAGTTTTTTATCCAGTTCTATTTCATGAGTAAACTTTATACTAGGGTAAATATTATTGATTTTGTTCATAAAAACATTTAGGTTTTCTTTTTTGCTAAAAAACAGCAAAGACATCATCAACATATCTTATCCATACTCTTGGAAAATAACTAAATGATTGTTTTGCAAATTGTTCGAAATGGCTCATAAAAATATTAGCTACCAGGCAAGATAGTGGATTACCCATATTTACACCATCTGTTTGTGCATAGTATTTATTGTTGAACGAGAATATATTCTGATTCATGCTGATTTTGATTTAAATCATTTAATAAATTAAAAAATAAAATAGGTAACCCTAAAGATAAAGTTGAAAAAGATTCTCAATCTGGCATATACAAAATAAAATGCAATGATTGCGAAATGGTATACATAGGTCAAACTAAAAGAACTATCAACAAAAGATTCAGTGAACATCAAGCCCATTTTAAATACAACAGAAGAGAAAAATCTGCTATAGCTGCCCATTGCATAGACAATAATCATAATTTTTCAAAACACAATGTTTCATTACTTAAACAGATAGTCAAGCCTAAATTCTTAAATGCATGGGAGACATACTTTATAAAATCAGAAAGAAATGATAAACTATTAAATAACGATGAAGGACCTATCTTAAACTCTAGACTAATTAATTTAATTACAAAAAAGTCAACATAATTTTTACTTTTTTCTCTTTGATTCTCTCACATGTTTTTCTCAGCATTTAAATTTTGTTAAATAGTCAGATGTTTTTCATTTATATATTTTTCTAATTGTAAAAAATAATAATTTTTATTTACACATAACCGGAAGATGGAAGCTTTGCTTTCGAAAACGTTTGTGTTGTAATAAATTTTATATTGGATTTACGATCTATGAATTGTGTTATCTTATATTTCATGAAGATTATAGGCTTCTTTCTTTCAAATTTGTAAGTTACAGTAAACTAAAGCTTTAACAGCTGTTTTCCTAAAACTAACTATATAACACTTAGAATCTTGTCATTCTAAGCTAACTATTTGTCATTGGGCTATTAATTAATCAAACTTCAAAGAATGGTCGGTCTTACCATAGATTGTAACAATGACTGCATTCGCTCATCTACATTCATCACAATCAGTCGGAATCCATATTCGCCCATATTCTGAAGATCGGTCTCTTAAGAATAAATAAATAAATAAAATATATCAGTATAATACTTGTAAGCCTGGACTATTTTGAACGACTTTTATGGTAACCAACGTTCTGGCGTAAATAATAAATTATTAATCATTAGGAAAATTAAATGATTTAAATGACAAAGTTCACACGTCTTCATTGTATAAACTGTTATAAATAATATAATTTGAAAATAAGTCGGAGAAGGATTTTTAATGGAGATTGAGAGATTTGAAATTAATTACAAATATTGGGACGATCCTACTAGTTGACCACTTACGTTTGTTGATTGCTTCAAAGGAGGCAGGAAATACTGGTCAAAATAACACAAGATAATTGTCATTTTAGAAGAGCTCAAAGAATCACGTATTAAAAAAGACTTTGACAAATTTAAATTATAATCAGTTTCAACATGTTTATCGACAAGTGTGGACGTCAGTTGGATGCTGAAAAGAAGAATGTAGGGGGCCACCAGGAGAGGATTTTAAATTAACTCAAGAAGGACTTTTTGACATCGGTGGAAAGATATTAACTAGTTTGTGAATTGAAAGTACATAACGATGCCGTAAACTATATGACTATAAGTGAAAGTTGTTTAAGAATAGAACGAAAAAGAAAATACGATGCATAATCTAGAGGGATAGATAATTGGTGTGTCTGAACCCACAGAAAATTACGATGTAGTGACGTGTATGGGTAGGTGGGTGGGTATCCACTACCGTTCATGTATGGGTGTTCAAACAGTTTCAAAGTCGTTGTCAACTACGCATTCAGATAATAGACCTTTTTCTGTGTGATTAAAGGAGGTATTAAATATACATAAACAAATGAAGTCCTTGCTCAATCTTGTCACTTCAACAGTCATAAAATAACCAAGAGTGAACTTGAGTCAGTGTAAATTTTGGAATATTTTAGAGCCATATATATTCGATGTTGGTCACATGAAGAAGTACGGTACATTTTGTCCCTCACGCCAAAGACTTACACGATCCTTGTCCCAACACTTCTAGCTTATACTTATACTTAAAATACCACACCCCATTAGCATTACCAAGAAGTTATTCATTTGGAGAGAAGACCATAACACATATTCCTGATGCAAAAGACGAAAGTGATGCTGTAAACTTGAAAACTTTTAGGGCTAGCAACCCAAAGAAATTGAAAATCGAGATGGATGGGAAATTGGCTGATGATTAAAACAAGCCTCACGAGACTATATATTCTGTAGCTCAAGCAAGAATAATCGATGTAGGTTGGCCAAGATATGAAGGCGACTGAGTTAACTTAAAGTATTTCAAATCAAAATTACCTTCAAAAATACCTAATGCTTGGTGTTTTGAGGATAAAAGACTGGCTGCTGTTGGTAACCCTGTCGATGATACTGATGCCACAAACAAACGTTATGTTGAAATAGTAATAGCATATTTGTTAAATGATGTTGAAAGAGTTAAAGATCAAGTAGAGATGGCTAAAAATGACGTGGAAGGCTTACAAGCAAATTCACTCCAAATTGATATCATCGATCTCAATTTTAATGCTAATTTTTAAAAAATTAAGAATTCGGGTAAGGTTGTGTCAAATTTTGATGTTGTTAGTTTTTACTTTCTTAAAGTCATGCTTGAAGAAGTCATTCAATCTTTTTTTTTTCAATAGAATCAACTGGACGACGTACAGTAGACATAATAAAATATATAGACATAATGTTCAGATTAATTTACGTTCTGATGGGAAAGTTGATTTTGAACGATATCAAACTAATGGAATAGGAAGATCATATACTTGTTGATAAACTCGAATAGATCAATCGAGTTCTAAACGCCAAAGCATAAACATGTATAAGGGATGTCCAAGATGAAAATGGTCATTCGTAAATATACTGTCAACGGAAGTGGACATGTTGATTTCCATTCAACTGTATTCCATTCCATTGATGTATTTCCATTCAACAACAAGATGGCTTTACATACCCCTGTGAAAGTTACCTACATGTGACAGGCAGGGTAACAAAATCAGATGGACAGACGGAAGATTCAACGTTAAAAATTGTCAACAATGCTATAGCATTTCTTGTGAATGAGATTAGATACGAAATTGGGAGTGTAATGATTGATCGGACAAAAAAATGTTCGCATAACATCCACTATTCGGAATTTAGTATCACTTGCGCCAGATGATGAAACAAGGATAGTAAATGCTGTGAGGTTTGGCAAAGAGTTGGTTAAGGCAACTAAGGACTTTTCTATTTGTGTTCCCTTAAAATGTTTCATGGAATTCTTTGAAGACTACAGACGCATCATTGTCAACCAGAAACAGGAACTGATTTTGCTCTTGTCTTCAACTACTAAAAATGCCTTATACAAAGAAAATGCTACTTCATCAACTACTGATTTCCACATTAAAATCGATAAGATTTACTGGCGGGTACCTTACGTCAGTACCGAGTTTTGGAAATACCATCAGTTCTTGGGAGCTGCACGAGTTTCTTGAACTTCCATCAAGTACCAGACAGTCTTGGACAATTAAAACATCTTCGCAGTTGGAAAAACCTCGTTACGTAATACTTACGTTCCAAACTGCAAGGAAAAGTGATTTGGCAAAAGATTCCCGTCTCTTTGATAAGTGCTCACTTACAGATGTAAAACTCTTTCTAAACTCTCAGTATTATCCTTATGATAATTTGCGTGATGATAACGCTCTGTTTTTATTTTATTTTATTTGTCATATACGGTTACACCATTTTTACAGAAAAATATATACAACACTTATAGATCAAACTAGCAATCTGTTGTATGACATTTACGCAAGAAATAGTACTATAGAAATAGTACACTTCCCCCTATCATGAGTCGCACAGCTTTCTACACTTATCCTGCTTTTGTTTTCGACTGTTCTATACGGTCTGATAATTTAAAGTCTTGCCCCATATATGTCCATCTAGAATTTGAGTCTTCTGCTTTTCCAAGTGGTACCACTGCCCATTGCTTGATCATTCATGATACACTGATTGAGTACAGCCCACTTACTAGTACTGTCAACAGAATTCTCTAGTATCACATCTCATATAAATTGAGGCTGAAGAAACGTTAAGTATCAGTTGCTGCTTAGTTAACATGAGTTCAACATCTCCTGCTCCAGAGGCTAATATCTCCATTGTTGAGTTTCCACTAGTGGACAAGGAAAACGCTCCTCCACACTAGGATCTGATAGGCTTTTTGAAGGCATTGTTTAACGTAAATTCATTGTTTTCAAAATTCATAACTGTAGGTTGCTTTAAAGAGTTTGACTTTCACGTGGACGTTTTGTTTCACAAACAAGGCAGTCAGAAATATGTTTTGTTGGATCATCCTGAATTTATTGAGTTTCAGAATCTTGAACCTTCAATTACTCGTACCTTAAGCAAAAAGAATGAGAAAAAGAGATTTGCATTTTTTTATTTAAAGTAGTAATTAAAAGTATTAAAAGTACTTTATTGAAGTATTTACTTCAAGCCACATGTAGAGGTTCAAGATGCTAAACATAAAACGTCTATCCTATTTAGCGAATCTGAATTGCTATACTTTGTCAGTTTACTGCCTTGCATTTCTCGGTACACTGAAAAATTATCCTAACTACCTTTGCATTTTTTAATTTGGAAGGAAACAACCCCGTTTCGAACGAAGAGTTTATTATTTTCGTCAATGGGCACAGAATACTTTCAGTACACTGTTTCAATAACCACGTTGAAACACCATTGATATCCTCGGATAATTTAGGTGGAAGATTTTGTATCACCCGAGCCACTTCCGCTTCACACACAGGAGACAGCATCATGGACCGCAAAACCCGCCTCTCTTGGGTAGTGTCCACGTTATATGATTTTCTATTAGGGTTCATCTGGACAACAGTTGAAAAAAAGTTATTAAATTACGTTGCTACTGATTTTGGGTCATCGTAGACATGCCCATTAATATTTAACTGAATTGGTTTTTTTGAAGACACGTTTTTTGTGTTATTTATAATCTTCCAAGCAGCTTTGGAAAAGTTTTTAGCACCATCAAGTGTTCGGTTGACTTCTAGGGATTTGGCAGCCCTTATAACTTTTTTATATGTTTTTTTGTATCTATTGTAAAATTGTTTAAATAAAGGGTTATTCGAGTCTTTAGCTAAGACTGAGTAAAGTTTGAGCTTATTCCTAGAAACCAAGATACCACGCGTTATCCAAGTATTCTCCTTCCGTTTATTTTTAAAATTTTGTTTACTTAATGGGCAACAGGTATTTATATGGAAGTTCAAACATTCGTTGAACGCATTGTACATATCATCTGTGCTAGAAAATTTGTCTATAAAACTCCAGTCTTCCTTGTTAAGTCGTGTTTTCAATAACGTAACGTTATGTGGCCGAAGAAGCCTTTTTAATGAAATAGTGGGTGGCTCTTCCTGCAGACAGCATCCCGAGATTACTGCCTCCTGTGCGTAATGGTCGGATATAGCTAATTTTAGTACTGATGCCAAGACGTTTTTTATGTTAGTGATTATATTATCAATGGCTGTGCTCGAACTCACTGTAACTCGTGTGGGCAAATTTAGAGACCACTTTAATCCGTAAGATTGCAATAAGTCCCTAAACACGCTGGTCTTTCGATCAGCATGTTCCAAAACATTTATGTTAAAATCGCCTATAATTATAAGTAGGGAAAAGATACTGATATTACCGTCAAAATTCAGGATTTCTGCGCCAAATTGACCTTTTGACCCACTTTTCTGGCCTCTGATTGGTCGAGAGCGGTCACGTGACTTTTCCAAGATGGCGGCGCCCATTTCCCGCCAAATTTCCTAACCTCACTTTTCCTAACCTCAAATTTCCCTCAAATTCCCAAATTTCCCTCCAAATTCCCACATCATACTATATAAAATGCACTGTTAACCTTGTTATACTATATAAAATACACTCTTAACCTAACTTTTTCCATGTTATACTATATAAAATGCACTGTTAACCTTGTTATACTATATAAAATATACTAACTTTTTCCATGTCATACTATGTAAAATGCACTTTTTTGTCCAATATGGCGTCTTTTTCCATGTTATACTATATGAAATGAACTTTTTTTGTCCAATATGGCGTCTTTCCCTCCCAAAATTCCTCCATCCAAGATGGTGGTCTTTATACTATATAAAATACACTATAATAAATGGCTAACGCGTCGTCTGCTGGTCGGGCGCGCATGCGCATTGTTACTCTACTCATATATACACTACTCCATATACTCTATGTGCTCGACCCGATCGTAGCGCACCTGGTGGCAAAACTTAGCACATCCTTTCGGAAACATGGCGCCTTTGGAAGGAAAGTCCCCGTGGGAAAATTCCCTCCCTCAAATTCAGTCGTTATACTATAAAAAATACACTCTTAACCTTTCCCATCTCATACTATATAAAATGCAAAAGATGACAGCCATTTACATATGTACTATATAAAATTCATTCGTATACTTCTGGCGATCGTCGGCTACCTTCATACGCGTCGTCTGCTGGTCTGGCGCACACCTAAATGCCACGCTCTAATTGTTTACCTCCCTACTTTACAAGTAATCTTTCTCACACGTACTGTTGGACTACTTATTTAATTTAATATTTCTCAAATTTTAACAAATACACAGTTAACATACGCTCTTAGCTTTGGGTACTCATCCACGGCTTCCTACACTGTTACCTACCTATACTTATCTATCGAATCACAGTTACGGGCTCGGAACCCTTTAAAATACTCTTATAGAAACCTTTATAAACTTAATTTGAGCTCAAAACAACGTACAACACTGATGTAACACTTGTAAAATAATTGTTTAACCTACATAGCTATTTAGTTGACTTTGCATTTACTACTACATGACTCCAAACATTTGGTAAAAAGTAAGTAGCCAATAGGAATAAATTCTCTATAACGCTCACATTTTAAGCTTGATTTTAACAAAACCTGGTGCTATTGATTATTTTCATCTATTTATTAAACAAATAAACGAATAGTTAGTTGAAATGTGTCTATTGTAGAAACTTTGGTATTAACAGTAAGAAAGTTTGGTTTCTTTTGACTATAGTATACTCGATCAGAAAATGTATATACACCCCTCCCAAAGACACAAACACATGGAGAACCTACTTACTGAACACACTGCACCCTTGACAGATCACCTACCTATCCATTACATAAAACCTTTGTTTGTCCAACCAGCTATTCTATGAAATTAAGTGGCAGAGAGGGCTTTATAGCCCTAAATTCACCTTATAAAGTAACAATAAAGTAGTTTTCATTTAATTTGCATCCAAAATACATATACAAACTACCTACCAAGCACTAATAGCCTTCCTATCCAGTAGTAAGACCCTCCTACCCACTTACCCTACACACAGACATCTTTATAGATCAGTTACATTCACAAAACATAAGAATATTAGCAGACTCTACCTACTTAACATAAAAGACTTACCACACACAAACCGTAAATACAAGATCTGGACTCACCACCTACCTACTCAACACTGCACTCTCGTTAGATCACCTTCCCATTCATCACATAAGGCATTTGATTGTCCATCTACCTATCCATAAGCACATGTACAAGACACCTACCAAGCTCCATAATCCTTCCTATTCAGTAGTAAGACTCTCCTACCCAACACACAGTTATCTTTACAGACCAACTACCCTCCCAACACATAATATTATTGAAAGATCACATAATTAAAATACAACACACACACACACACACACACACACACACACACACACACACACACACACACACACACACACACACACACACACACACACACACACACACACACACACACACACACACACACACACACACACACACACACACACACGCACACACACACGCGCACGCACGCACGCACGCACGAACGAACGCACGCACGCACGCACGCACGCACGCACGCACGCACGCACGCACGCACGCACGCACGCACGCACACACGCACGCACGCGCACACACACACACACACACACACACACACACACACACACAAAACATATCAAACCACACAAACTCTAAATACAAGATTTTTGACTAACCTCCCACCTAGTAAACACAATGTTCCTCTGATATATCGCCTAACTCTCCATTGCATTTGACCTTTGATTGTCCATCTACCTATCCATAAGCATATGTACAAGACACCTACCAAGCTCCATAACCCTACCTATCCATTAGTAAGACTCTCCTACCCACTTAGCCAACACACAGCTATCTTTACAGACCAACTACCCTCCCAACACATAAGACTATTGACAGACTCTACCTACTTATTATACAAGACTTACCATACACTCTACATAGAAGACGTTTGATTATCCACTCACATACTCAATACACACAAAACACTTGTTTGATCATACAACAATTTAACAAACACAACTGTCGATTGACACTCCACCTTCCCAAAGCATAAGACTTTTGAAGGACCACCTACCAAAGATACAAAAATCATGATAAACAAACTACACACTCTGCAGACATGACTTAATATACCATCATACTACCATGAAAATAGTCCTATTGACATACTCCTGCCTATCCAATATACGTACCACACACCGTACATACAAGACTTATGTTTACCCACCCACATACTAATCAAACAAGACTCATGATTGACCATCCATCTCCGTAACATTCATGGATGACCTACCTACCAAACATACATACCACACACCATAAAATCATGACTTAACAGTCCACCCACCTACTCAACACACAAAACCTCTGATAGATCATCCACCTAACCATTACATAAATCCTTTGATTGACTCAAAATCCTAAAATTCATGAACAATGTTAGGAACATTCATTCACACAACTATCTGTGAGGAAATGCATATAATGCTGTTTGATATCACTAAACTTCACCTCTAGGGTTAACATGTGGAGTGTCCGTCCGGTGCCAATTAAAATAGCAAACAATATTGAGGTCAGCCTGTGTTGTGCGAGAACTGAATGGACTGTCGGTGCACCGACCAAAGTAATTTAGGTTGAATAGTTCGGTTAGGCATGAGGGCTCTATAGTAAGAGCGTTAAGCTAGCGAGTTAGGTTTAGAGGATATCGAGTGTGTTTAATATGAAGTTAACCAGAAGTAGATGGTAGTTGAAGGTAAGAGCGCATGTTAACAGAGTATTTAATATAAAATAAAAAATTAATTAAAATGGATAGGATAACAGTGTATTACAAATTATAAACAGATTAAATAAAAAGAATTGTCCCTTCATTTTTGAATAAATAATTAATTAAAAACGTGTATTGTGGGTTACCTAGAGTGTTAAGTAGGGGCTTGAGGATGAACTGTGATTCGATAGATAAGTATAGGTAGGTAACAGTGTAGGAAGCCGTGGATGAGTACCCAAAGCTAAGAGCGTATGTTAACTGTGTATTTGTTAAAATTTGAGAAATATTAAATTAAATAAGTAGTCTAACAGTACGTGTGAGAAAGATAACTTGTAAAGTAGGGAGGTAAACAATTAGAGCGTGGCATTTAGGTGTGCGCCAGACCAGCAGACGACGCGTATGAAGGTAGCCGACGATCGCCAGAAGTATACGAATGAATTTTATATAGTACATATGTAAATGGCTGTCATCTTTTGCATTTTATATAGTATGAGATGGGAAAGGTTAAGAGTGTATTTTTTATAGTATAACGACTGAATTTGAGGGAGGGAATTTTCCCACGGGGACTTTCCTTCCAAAGGCGCCATGTTTCCGAAAGGATGTGCTAAGTTTTGCCACCAGGTGCGCTACGATCGGGTCGAGCACATAGAGTATATGGAGTAGTGTATATATGAGTAGAGTAACAATGCGCATGCGCGCCCGACCAGCAGACGACGCGTTAGCCATTTATTATAGTGTATTTTATATAGTATAAAGACCACCATCTTGGATGGAGGAATTTTGGGAGGGAAAGACGCCATATTGGACAAAAAAAGTTCATTTCATATAGTATAACATGGAAAAAGACGCCATATTGGACAAAAAAAGTGCATTTTATATACTATGACATGGAAAAAGTTAGGATATTTTATATAGTATAACAAGGTTAACAGTGCATTTTATATAGTATAACATGGAAAAAGTTAGGTTAAGAGTGTATTTTATATAGTATAACAAGGTTAACAGTGCATTTTATATAGTATGATGTGGGAATTTGGAGGGAAATTTGGGAATTTGAGGGAAATTTGAGGTTAGGAAAAGTGAGGTTAGGAAATTTGGCGGGAAATTGGCGCCGCCATCTTGGAAAAGTCACGTGACCGCTCTCGACCAATCAGAGACCAGAAAAGTGGGTCCAAAGGTCAATTTGGCGCAGAAATCCTGAATTTTGACGGTAATATCATCTTTTCCCTACTTATAATTATAGGCGATTTTAACATAAATGTTTTGGAACATGCTGATCGAAAGACCAGCGTGTTTAGGGACTTATTGCAATCTTACGGATTAAAGTGGTCTCTAAATTTGCCCACACGAGTTACAGTGAGTTCGAGCACAGCCATTGATAATATAATCACTAACATAAAAAACGTCTTGGCATCAGTACTAAAATTAGCTATATCCGACCATTACGCACAGGAGGCAGTAATCTCGGGATGCTGTCTGCAGGAAGAGCCACCCACTATTTCATTAAAAAGGCTTCTTCGGCCACATAACGTTACGTTATTGAAAACACGACTTAACAAGGAAGACTGGAGTTTTATAGACAAATTTTCTAGCACAGATGATATGTACAATGCGTTCAACGAATGTTTGAACTTCCATATAAATACCTGTTGCCCATTAAGTAAACAAAATTTTAAAAATAAACGGAAGGAGAATACTTGGATAACGCGTGGTATCTTGGTTTCTAGGAATAAGCTCAAACTTTACTCAGTCTTAGCTAAAGACTCGAATAACCCTTTATTTAAACAATTTTACAATAGATACAAAAAACATATAAAAAAGTTATAAGGGCTGCCAAATCCCTAGAAGTCAACCGAACACTTGATGGTGCTAAAAACTTTTCCAAAGCTGCTTGGAAGATTATAAATAACACAAAAAACGTGTCTTCAAAAAAACCAATTCAGTTAAATATTAATGGGCATGTCTACGATGACCCAAAATCAGTAGCAACGTATTTTAATAACTTTTTTTCAACTGTTGTCCAGATGAACCCTAATAGAAAATCATATAACGTGGACACTACCCAAGAGAGGCGGGTTTTGCGGTCCATGATGCTGTCTCCTGTGTGTGAAGCGGAAGTGGCTCGGGTGATACAAAATCTTCCACCTAAATTATCCGAGGATATCAATGGTGTTTCAACGTGGTTATTGAAACAGTGTACTGAAAGTATTCTGTGCCCATTGACGAAAATAATAAACTCTTCGTTCGAAACGGGGTTGTTTCCTTCCAAATTAAAAAATGCAAAGGTAGTTAGGATAATTTTTCAGTGTACCGAGAAATGCAAGGCAGTAAACTGACAAAGTATAGCCATTCAGATTCGCTAAATAGGATAGACGTTTTATGTTTAGCATCTTGAACCTCTACATGTGGCTTGAAGTAAATACTTCAATAAAGTACTTTTAATACTTTTAATTACTACTTTAAATCAAAAAAATGCAAATCTCTTTTTCTCATTCTTTTTGCTTAAGGTACGAGTAATTGAAGGTTCAAGATTCTGAAACTCAATAAATTCAGGATGATCCAACAAAACATATTTCTGACTGCCTTGTTTGTGAAACAAAACGTCCACGTGAAAGTCAAACTCTTTAAAGCAACCTACAGTTATGAATTTTGAAAACAATGAATTTACGTTAAACAATGCCTTCAAAAAGCCTATCAGATCCTAGTGTGGAGGAGCGTTTTCCTTGTCCACTAGTGGAAACTCAACAATGGAGATATTAGCCTCTGGAGCAGGAGATGTTGAACTCATGTTAACTAAGCAGCAACTGATACTTAACGTTTCTTCAGCCTCAATTTATATGAGATGTGATACTAGAGAACTCTGTTGACAGTACTAGTAAGTGGGCTGTACTCAATCAGTGTATCATGAATGATCAAGCAATGGGCAGTGGTACCACTTGGAAAAGCAGAAGACTCAAATTCTAGATGGACATATATGGGGCAAGACTTTAAATTATCAGACCGTATAGAACAGTCGAAAACAAAAGCAGGATAAGTGTAGAAAGCTGTGCGACTCATGATAGGGGGAAGTGTACTATTTCTATAGTACTATTTCTTGCGTAAATGTCATACAACAGATTGCTAGTTTGATCTATAAGTGTTGTATATATTTTTCTGTAAAAATGGTGTAACCGTATATGACAAATAAAATAAAATAAAAACAGAGCGTTATCATCACGCAAATTATCATAAGGATAATACTGAGAGTTTAGAAAGAGTTTTACATCTGTAAGTGAGCACTTATCAAAGAGACGGGAATCTTTTGCCAAATCACTTTTCCTTGCAGTTTGGAACGTAAGTATTACGTAACGAGGTTTTTCCAACTGCGAAGATGTTTTAATTGTCCAAGACTGTCTGGTACTTGATGGAAGTTCAAGAAACTCGTGCAGCTCCCAAGAACTGATGGTATTTCCAAAACTCGGTACTGACGTAAGGTACCCGCCAGTAAATCTTATCGATTTTAATGTGGAAATCAGTAGTTGATGAAGTAGCATTTTCTTTGTATAAGGCATTTTTAGTAGTTGAAGACAAGAGCAAAATCAGTTCCTGTTTCTGGTTGACAATGATGCGTCTGTAGTCTTCAAAGAATTCCATGAAACATTTTAAGGGAACACAAATAGAAAAGTCCTTAGTTGCCTTAACCAACTCTTTGCCAAACCTCACAGCATTTACTATCCTTGTTTCATCATCTGGCGCAAGTGATACTAAATTCCGAATAGTGGATGTTATGCGAACATTTTTTTGTCCGATCAATCATTACACTCCCAATTTCGTATCTAATCTCATTCACAAGAAATGCTATAGCATTGTTGACAATTTTTAACGTTGAATCTTCCGTCTGTCCATCTGATTTTGTTACCCTGCCTGTCACATGTAGGTAACTTTCACAGGGGTATGTAAAGCCATCTTGTTGTTGAATGGAAATACATCAATGGAATGGAATACAGTTGAATGGAAATCAACATGTCCACTTCCGTTGACAGTATATTTACGAATGACCATTTTCATCTTGGACATCCCTTATACATGTTTATGCTTTGGCGTTTAGAACTCGATTGATCTATTCGAGTTTATCAACAAGTATATGATCTTCCTATTCCATTAGTTTGATATCGTTCAAAATCAACTTTCCCATCAGAACGTAAATTAATCTGAACATTATGTCTATATATTTTATTATGTCTACTGTACGTCGTCCAGTTGATTCTATTGAAAAAAAAAAAGATTGAATGACTTCTTCAAGCATGACTTTAAGAAAGTAAAAACTAACAACATCAAAATTTGACACAACCTTACCCGAATTCTTAATTTTTTAAAAATTAGCATTAAAATTGAGATCGATGATATCAATTTGGAGTGAATTTGCTTGTAAGCCTTCCACGTCATTTTTAGCCATCTCTACTTGATCTTTAACTCTTTCAACATCATTTAACAAATATGCTATTACTATTTCAACATAACGTTTGTTTGTGGCATCAGTATCATCGACAGGGTTACCAACAGCAGCCAGTCTTTTATCCTCAAAACACCAAGCATTAGGTATTTTTGAAGGTAATTTTGATTTGAAATACTTTAAGTTAACTCAGTCGCCTTCATATCTTGGCCAACCTACATCGATTATTCTTGCTTGAGCTACAGAATATATAGTCTCGTGAGGCTTGTTTTAATCATCAGCCAATTTCCCATCCATCTCGATTTTCAATTTCTTTGGGTTGCTAGCCCTAAAAGTTTTCAAGTTTACAGCATCACTTTCGTCTTTTGCATCAGGAATATGTGTTATGGTCTTCTCTCCAAATGAATAACTTCTTGGTAATGCTAATGGGGTGTGGTATTTTAAGTATAAGTATAAGCTAGAAGTGTTGGGACAAGGATCGTGTAAGTCTTTGGCGTGAGGGACAAAATGTACCGTACTTCTTCATGTGACCAACATCGAATATATATGGCTCTAAAATATTCCAAAATTTACACTGACTCAAGTTCACTCTTGGTTATTTTATGACTGTTGAAGTGACAAGATTGAGCAAGGACTTCATTTGTTTATGTATATTTAATACCTCCTTTAATCACACAGAAAAAGGTCTATTATCTGAATGCGTAGTTGACAACGACTTTGAAACTGTTTGAACACCCATACATGAACGGTAGTGGATACCCACCCACCTACCCATACACGTCACTACATCGTAATTTTCTGTGGGTTCAGACACACCAATTATCTATCCCTCTAGATTATGCATCGTATTTTCTTTTTCGTTCTATTCTTAAACAACTTTCACTTATAGTCATATAGTTTACGGCATCGTTATGTACTTTCAATTCACAAACTAGTTAATATCTTTCCACCGATGTCAAAAAGTCCTTCTTGAGTTAATTTAAAATCCTCTCCTGGTGGCCCCCTACATTCTTCTTTTCAGCATCCAACTGACGTCCACACTTGTCGATAAACATGTTGAAACTGATTATAATTTAAATTTGTCAAAGTCTTTTTTAATACGTGATTCTTTGAGCTCTTCTAAAATGACAATTATCTTGTGTTATTTTGACCAGTATTTCCTGCCTCCTTTGAAGCAATCAACAAACGTAAGTGGTCAACTAGTAGGATCGTCCCAATATTTGTAATTAATTTCAAATCTCTCAATCTCCATTAAAAATCCTTCTCCGACTTATTTTCAAATTATATTATTTATAACAGTTTATACAATGAAGACGTGTGAACTTTGTCATTTAAATCATTTAATTTTCCTAATGATTAATAATTTATTATTTAGGTTATACTGCTGAGAAGAACAACATCTGTCATGCGACTGATTCCGACCTTGAGTGGAACTAAACTGCACTAGTTAGTGATGTGACGAATTGAGTTGATGAGTCAAGGGCCAGCTCGAGTCAACTCATTCTCAACTCGAGTTGAAAGCGAACTCATACGGAGATAGCCAAACCTGCACGAACTCGGAACATCATGAGTCAACTCAACTCGCCGACTCGCAAAACTGAAAGGCTATTGGCTGAATGTGAGTCCAACTCGTCAAAACTTATTGCCATTGGCCGGTTTCGAGTTGAACCCGAACTCGCTCGATGACGGCCGAAGTTTCGAGTTGAGTCTGACTCGCAAAACTTAAACGCTATTGGCTGAACGTGAGTTGGCTCAACTCGTCAAAACCTAATGCCATTGGCCGGTTTCGAGTCAGACCCGAACTCACCCGATTACGGCCGAAGTTTCGAGTTGAGTCTGACTCGAGTTGCAACTCGAGTTGACATAGTCGTGAGTTGAGTTCGACTCGAGTAGAGAAATAATCGACTCGTCACATCACTAGCACCAGTGCACTGTACAGTGTGACTTCCGAATGGCAATGAATATTGACGAGTATTCACGATCTTAAAATTTTAATAACGCCTGCATTTGGCTGGAGCGGAGCTGCGCAATGATGAGCGAATATAGCCGCAAGTAGGACCACGCCTTTATAGCCTACTATCTCCTAAAACGACCTTATTTGGAAACAAAAGTTGTTAATTTATTGTATTCATTGTTATGTCATGATAAGTGACTAAAACCTTTTAATTAATTGAATCTTATTTTTCTTTGTCATAGTTTTTAAATATTACTTCTTTCTCCCTTAAAAGGACAATTTTATTATTTAGGCCTACAACTAATTTGAGAGCATAATGGTCTGTAATTTTTGACTAAAAAGGAATATCTGTAAAATAATTTAAATGTGTATCTCATATTACTAACACACAAGTTTTACTTTAATAAACATATTAATTCATATTGCCAGTCTTTGTTGTATATTTGGAATATGGTTCCAGTTGAGGAAAAAACTGTTTTAACACACTGGGGGAAAAACTGTTGTTTACAAAGCTTCACATACGAGTATTACATCAAATTCAAGTATGAACTAACTTCCTTAATAAAAGTGAAGTTTGCTCTTTACACACTTCATCTGAACAACAACATGCTTATTTACTAACAGCGATTTAGATAACCTACAACTACTAGTTCCGACTGTTTGTATGTTCGAATGTCATCCCCTTGAACAAACTAATAACTGGGCAATGTTGTGTGTGTTCGATGTGTTGTCTGACCGTAACCACCGACATCCAAACATTAACTAATAGAACTCGTGTCCATGGTCAAGGGTGTGTAGTAACAAAATATCTCATAATTGGTAGTTTAAAAGCAATTATAGAGTGAAAGAAGCCTATAGTAATGTATGCCATTGGAGTAGGCTCGTCATTATGTGATTAAAACCAGTCATATGATCTCTCACACCCACAGACCGCCTCCAGACCTACTTATTCGTTATTCTTGAGACGTCGATCTCAAGATATGGGTGAATATGGGTTTCAAATGAGTGTGATGAGATGATCTAATGTAGTCATTGTTAAAGACTAAGGCCGACCATTCCTTAGAAAGTGTAATTAATTAATAGCCCAATGACAAATGAACAGCCAGTCGGTGGTTATCAGTTGATCCTATCATAATTTGATATTACTCTGCCTGGGATCGAGCTGAGAACCTTTAGCTGACTACACTACTGACCTACGACTGTGGACAGCCCAAAACACCGTTTCAATCTCAGACAATATTCATCGTCATGAAATGTATACTATCCATCTGAACAATTTGTTATGGCTCTGCCTGGGATCGAGCTGAGAACCTTTAGCTGACTACGCTACCGACCTACGACTGTAGACAGGCCAAAACACCGTTTCAATCTCAAACAGTATTCATCGTCATGAAATGTATAATATCCATCTGAACAATTTGAAATATTTGTGTTTATTACAGGTGACCCAAGAAGATAAGTTTATTATAAGCTGTATTTATCTTTGATAAATCTTGATGGTGACTAACCTAAATATATCATAATTGAGAGAAATTTCTAATAAACACAAACAATAAAAATATCGCTAGGATTTAAATTTATTACCTTCGCTAGTCATAATGTATATTCGTATTAAATGCAAACGTCTTGTTAAACTGTTATACGAAGTAAAATCTATAGTATGGAATATGACATATTAAATAATTTTAAATGTTGTATTTACAAAAGCAGCTTTTTAAGAGAGATAGTCTATTTATAAACTACGCATTACTTAAGTGCCAATATTTAAATAAAATACAAATGGATTTATTTAATATAGGTTTTTTATTTTTAGTCTATGTTTTATTTTACGCACAATAGATAACGTAATTTTCATTTCTTTTATGTATACGTTGTAAATTTACACGGTGTTGGTTTTCTGAATCACTTTTGATTAATGTATTACCTATATTAGGCTCCCCTATTATATTAACCCCATACAACAACGCATAATGTTAAAAGATTAAAGGATGTCTTATTTTACCAGGTGAAGTTAGGGATAATGTGTCCTATCAAACACTTAACCTAGGGACGAACGGCTTATGGATAACTTCCGAACCACTGCCAGTGACCGGGCAGGCGGCCGGTGTGTAAGGACGGGACATTTTAAAACTTCTAAGTAACTTTACCAAGATAACTCCTTATTCCATGAATACCTTTTCCCATAGCCATAGAGTAATAGGCTATGTAATGATTATTTTTAAATGTTAGTTTGTAGTATAAACTAACACTTATTTAGAAACTCCTGCATATTAAGATTTTAAGGATTTTGTAAATAACAGTGGTGTTGTACAATCCATATACGTACAGTAGAATTGACCTACCCACCCACCCTTAAACGTACAGTGGTACTGACCCATCCGCCCACCCATACACGTACAGTGGAGCCCCTCATGACGGTCTAAGTGAGGCTGTAATATATTTGTTACGAATTATGATTGTTCACGAACTCTCGTACATTCATTAATTATTACTGTACCAAATGTATTTTATATGTTATAAAATAACTTTAATATTTATAATCTCAATTTATAGATATCAAGTTGAATTATAAATTATTTATTAATTTACTAACAAACATAACAGATTAGTATTTACTTTTATAGGAAACAAATATACACGTTTTGGAATTTAGTACGTCTAAAGCCAACAAAACTAATCTGAATACAGTAAATCCTGATTATTATAGTGTAATAAAAAGTATGAAACAGTTAACTGCAGTTTCAAATGTACACTCTGTAATACAATTAAATCTCTGAGGGTGGAGAGACCTTACCTCTCTTATGAAATTACTCACCCCTTGTTAAGAGATTATTGGAAAGCAGTTTTAAATATTTAAAGGCTTTAATTCAATCCTCTTATTTTGTTTAAGTGTTAATCAAGTACTTATATTATGAGTTCTTTCAAAAATTCTGTAATGCGTATTCATTTATATTGTATATAATATATGCTAATATATAATCAGGTATATATTATCTTATATACTCAATTTGCACATATAGGAAAAGTATGTTTTAAAAAGATCATAGCATTTATTCTATAAAAGTATACAATTTAGAACAAAAGATAAAATAACAATCATGAAGAAGCAAGAAATAATACGAAAATATTTCATTTATTACGATTACAAAAGAAATACATTTTAATTCAATTATAACTATGGGTAAAGTTTCGTTAGTCTTCAGATCTACTTACATGCACATATAGTCAGCACTAGTTTCTTTATACATGGCGTGAATAGATATTTTGTTCACCGTAAATATTTTGTAAAATCCTCACCTTTGATCTAATCTAATTATAATTTTCAATATAAACAATTAACTCTTCATATTGTGATACTCAACTACACCTAATGTCCGAAAACTGCTTCTTGATTTGTTATGACAATGTGCTATCATTTATTCTCCGTCTAGGTCCTTCTGAGCAAACTCAAGCGTTTGCTAGACTCTCTCACTCGTAAATTTCAATTAGCTAGCTTTCAAATTATCATGGAAGGAGGGCGGAGGAGAGAATTTAGTTAAAAATAACATTTGATTTGAAATATGATTCCTCTAAAGTTTAAAAGTTTCACTTGTTCACTACATTTTCCCGTGTACACAAATATATTTATATACATTAAAATATTAGGTTACGAATTTAATAACAACATTTAATAGCATTGTTCAGAATTGTCCGCTTCGTAATCAGTCAAATTCCTCAGGCAAGTTATTGTAATAATGTTAGTGTTTTTATTTCTAAAATATTCTGTATGGATATTACACATAATAATCAATATAATTTTAAAAATAACAAAATAGACTTATTTTAATGTATTGTTTAAGTAATGTTCATATTGTATCTTGACTTAATGACACTAAAAACCCTTTAAAATAAAACATTTCAAGTTTAGGGCTATTTAATATTAAATTAATATACAACTTTGTACCCTTCCATATGCAATTCGATAACATGTTTCGGAACTTAGTCCACCCTCTGTTCATTCTATAAACTTTCTAATTTGTTTATAGTATATAAATTAAATAGAATATGTAAGTAAAGATATAAGGAGACAGATCCTATGCCTCACATTTGTTAGTAAATTAATTGAGATTTTTGTTTTAAATTTTCTTATTTTTTGTCAAACGCTGGGTTATTTGTAATTACAGGTGAGTTCAAAAGATTTTGAGATTATTTTTTGTATGCTATATATATTTCAAAATCTCCTGTAGAAGTTAATCTAAGTTAAATATCTAGCAATAAAAAATAGTAACAGAACAACCATGAGATGTAACTTTGCTGGATATACTCTCTCCAAAAAGCATAATTAATTAAAAAACATTGAAAAAAATTTAGATGTTTAATTTATACGAATGGAGGTGGCTTCTACAGAATAATTTGAAATATGTATGGCAAACAAAAAAACCTGAAAATCTTTCAAACTTACATATAAATTAAAAGTAATCCAATTTATGAAAAAAAAAAGAAAATATAAAACGAATGCATAGTGAACTTAGTAACAATGTGAATCATAGCGACTATTTTCCTTATATTTTTATTTACTGTTTTATATTTAATTTGGACACTATAAACAAACTAGAAATTTTATGGAAATACTAATAAGATGAACTTAGATCCGAAAGAGTTTACAAAATTGAATATAAAAAGTGTACTAAGTTATTGAATTAATTTAATAATTCTTTAAAATAAATAAATGGTGAAGCTTTAGGTTTTCCAAATAAGTAACGATGGAAATGAGTCTCCAATGCAGTAGGTAATTAAATTCCACCCACCCTTAAACGTATTACTGTA
Organism: Stictocephala bisonia; assembly: GCA_035578905.1. Taxonomy (NCBI): domain Eukaryota; kingdom Metazoa; phylum Arthropoda; class Insecta; order Hemiptera; family Membracidae; genus Stictocephala; species Stictocephala bisonia. Next base: position 123,994 of record JAQJVL010001558.1, read on the forward strand.
GAACGATGCTATTGAGTGATCCTGTGTATGTTTCCATCATTAAACCTTAAATTTAAACTAATTTATTTTTAGAAAAAAAAACACACACACAATATACTTTATACAATAACAGAAAATTAATCTTCATATTTAGGCAAAGCTATGCTTTTAGAATTAGTTACATTTGTATAAGAATTATATTATTAGCTAAGAACAATATTTTTGTCATCTTAATTAATTTTACCACTCGATCTTTATGAACTAAAATATTAATTAATTGTCCATAGTTTAGTCTCTGAGATATTTAGTTCCTGCTTTGTTTAACTCATCCTCAAACGGATTAAACAAACATTTTAAAATGCACATATTAAAACTATCGTTCAGTAGTTCCAACCATATCAAGAATATTGTGAATATTAAAAATATCATTATTACCTTTTTAACAAAAAATATAAAGATGTACATTAATTTGCCACCCACGACAGATAGTCATGCCATTATTGCTTAGGTGAAGGCATTTATAATGCAAATTTAAATATAATATACAGTATATGGATATTCATCCTGTAGTTAGACAATTAAGTGTCAATATATAATTTTATGAGCATTTTTAATAGTATAAGTGGTTCCTGTTAAAATAATTTACCTATTACAATGCGCAAACTCATCAACTGAAACCTTGACTGACTCATTTTCAGATCACTTCAAAATATGTTCAATTATGAAAGAGATTTGTATTGTTTATGAATAAAGCCTATTTATTCAAAACAAGTGAACGGTCTGAACATCACATATTTATTACAGTAATATACAAACAATTATTCCACTTTGTCCAGCGCTAGCTTAAGCTCTTTTGATATACGAGTTGGTGTAATCTCAGACCAACATAATAACCATTAAAATATACTGATTTAATCTATGATGTATTGTATGTAAATAAATGTCCACGTGTTATGTTCCGTAGTTCTTATCATAGGATCGCATGTCGATAACTCAGCTACTTGGCGACAAATTGTTGAGGAGATTGCAGGCGATGGGCTCTATACTCGGTCCTCTTAATATCGACACGACGTATGCACAATGGTTGCCATCGACATGGACACTATTAGTGAAGTCTGGGGTATCCATTTTGGATGGTAGTCAGGGTTCAGATTTGTGTATGGAAGAAAACTGAATGTAAAGTTTGTCAGTTAGCTGAAAATCAGACCAACACTACGTAGTTTGGATTCCACTTAAGGCTGTAGGTCCAATATTTGCCCTGGCTATTAATAAATAGCTCTTTTTGAGGAACAGTTTTAAGGTCGAATATAGTAGTAACAATTACTACACTCGTTCATCTACACTCATCACACACATTCGCCCCTCATATACATCTCATATACGCCCATATCTTGACGATCATGTCTTACTAATGAGTGATTAATAGTCTTTAAATAGTCATTTAAAAAATAAGAAGAACCAATTTGATGTCTGTAAATAATACAGTCTACAAATTATTTCATAAATATATAAACGCTCGATAAGAATACTGAAGACAAGGCGTGTAGAAACGTGTCTGCAATGAGACGCGTCTAAGCCAATGACGAACAATAATATATCGGGCTGCATGACGGTGACGACTAATGGTGTACAGCGATGACAAAAAATACAAGAAACATGAGTTCATTTAGAATTAATGTTCTTAAATAATATTTCAATATATTAGAAGTGTACAGTAACAAGTTCAAATATTAAATCACGATGACACTGAGTATATTGTCGGCTGCGTCCTAACGTAGGCACGAGTAATTAATTACACTTAGTTCTTTTGACTGGGTCACAATTACATTGCTTTGTCACCCAAGTTCACAGAATCCAAACTATATTACAGAAACATTTTTCATCACGATATTTTGAGATATTATGAATTATTAGTCAGTCTGAAATTAAAATTACTTATTACTTAAAGATTATGATGAACCAGAGACAGATAAATAACCAAAACTAAGTTTACAGTTATGTCTTATCGTTAGATATGAATACATTACTAATCTAGTATGCATAGAATTATTACAATATACTGACTTTGAATAGGTCCTAAAGGACAAATAACAGTAATAAAACATAAATTAATCTCAAATAAACTTACCGGAAGGTAAAATATATTAAACATTAAAAACGCCTTTTATAATAATAAAATCATATATCTTTAAATTATTTTCAACCTAACAATACTACCTACAGTCAGTAGCACGGTTTTCGAAGAAATAAATCCACTATCAGCTGGTTGAGATTTATTCGACATCTTCTACATCATTTTACACAAAGAACATGTTTCATTCATAGATATTCTGTAATCTTAGCAAAGCATTTGAATATGTAGATCATAGAATTATTGTAAATAAACGGAATTATAACTAATTGAAAGTGCTGCTACCATATTTTACAAACTGTAAACAATATTAAAGAAATAAAGTTTTACATATTGGTTTGAAATTGTCTTTCGTTTAACACTTATAAATGTGTACAAAATAAAGAAAATTTACAATCTCATAAACTCATACGTATTAAACACTTTCAGTAAGAACAGCAATCGGCAGGTTTCCTTTTACTGCCCTTTCTTTTTTACAAATTTCTAGTCTCTTCAAACGTTGAAATGTACAATGATATGACCCAAGTAACTTTCCATAGACATTTAAGAACTCTGGAGAAAATTTGAACGATACACAACATTTGGCAATGAATTGGTTTGTCTCTAACACCTTGTAAGCAGTTAATATGAACTCAACCTATTTTTTATGGGGGCGATTTCGCTTTACGAAAAATGCCATAACTTTAGTTTCATATCAATGACTCGATCCGTAATAATGATCGAATCGTAACGTTTGACGAGTCATTTGATACGTGAAATGCTGGATTTAGTGGGCCATAAGAAGATTATTGTAAAATATTTGTGTTTTTGTAGTTTTGCACAGTTAATTGCGTGAAATTTTAATTGTTATTTTTAGCAATTTTAAACAAAAAAATATAAATAAAAATCAATTTATAATCCATTAGATATAAGTAACTGTGTTCACTGTAACTCATTATAAACACTGACTGTACACTTAAAATAGAAAAGCATGTTTCGGCTCGTTGGACTTTCAGGCGGTATGTTGTCAACCTAACTCATCTGAGTTCCATATTGACAATAGGCTCAACTAGATGTACAGTATTTAAGAACAAAAATTGAACAAAATTCTAGAATGTCTATGGTTTAGAATTCGTTAGTCAGTAATATTTTAGGGGCTACTTCCCTACTTAGTGTATTGCCTTTTTTAATCCCAATCCCACATAGAATATTAACAAGTCTATTTCAGGTAAACAACAATCTCAACAGTGTCAGTGTATGTAGAGGAATTACGACATAGCTATTAAATAGTCTGCGGATGAGACAGTCTCCAGTCCTTAGTAAGGTATTGCGGGCACGATCTGCAGGGTGTTATGGTTCAGAAAGGTCATACAACGTGACTGCACTGCACCCACAATACACTATGCAACCTAGTTACGCTGCAATATATTATGTATTAGTTATATGTATAACAAAAATAATTATTAAATGTAAAAAGGTTTATACATCTAATTGTAATAACAATATAAATATATTGTTTTTCATGACTAAAATGTTCTAGAAATATTCAGTACATTTTTAGTTACAAGGCATTTCTTAATGTATGAATTCCTAGGACTCCCATATACATCATTTAACGATTAAAGTTTTCTTTTTAATCATAATATTTTAAAAAATATTAACTTAATCAGCTTAATTTGATTGAATTAATGTTTTCAAAGATAATTTCAAGGTAATTATTATTTAATTAATTATTAAACATATAATAATTAAAGCATTAAACAAAGTAATTAAAAATATAATAAACAATTAAAGACATAATCACTGTATGAATGTTATTTAAACTGTGTTAAATCTTCAATATAACAGTGTTGTCTATATAAACAATATACTGTACTGTAGTTGTAATACAAATTATATATATTAGTATTAAGTGCATTTTTTATTATATTATGAATAGAATTAATTTTTATAAAGATATAAAGAATTATAAAACTTAATTCCTCGAGAAAATATATTTTAGTTATTTGCACTAACTAAAATTTAAAAAAAATCTTGATATAACAAGTAACAACCTTTACTTAAAACATAAAACTTTCATTCGATAAAAATGTGAAACGCCAAAACAAAATTCCTTTATAACTCTATAAGGGAATATAACATTCCTAATATAATGTGGAATGTTATGTCCTCGAGCGTAAATCTTTTAGCTCTTTTATGTAAGAAGCCTCGGTGCTTTACTGCCCTCTATTGTCATTTGTCCACAATGTTTGGTTATGTTTTTCTTCTAGATTTGATTTTTTGAAAAGATTTCAATTCTCCTCATATGTTATTATTAGTGTCTTCTTTACGATAATTATAGCCTAACCTAACCTAACCTAACCTAACCTAACCTAACCTAACCTAACCCAACCTAACCTAACCCAACCTAACCTAAACCAACCCATCAGTTGATCAACAATAAAATCACTACAAAAATTAGTCTTTTATGTAATAAAAATCACAAAATCCAGTATCACAACAAGAAAAACAAGAGCTACTACTACTACAACTTTGAATTCCAAGGTACTATCCCGACGAGCCCTCTAAAATGTCAGGAGCATTCTTGAAAAATATTCTAGTTCATTGCTTGATCATGAATAATATACACTGCACATTCATAAAGATATCTTTACCACTCTCTCTGTTAAGAGGAAAAAATCCCCATAATACTTAATTTAATTTATTATTATTTCTATTTATATTGTATCAAATAAGATAGTTGTCTTATTTTTTGGTTAAACTGATTAATACTGAGTATGTTTTTCTCATTTATCATTTCGTATTGAATATTTGAATATTATATAGCAAAAACATTATTTAGTAATATATATTTTCCATCAACTAGAATATAGCTAGATGGTTTATATGTGCACTGCAGCAATGTGTATTTGCGCTTGCGAAAATAAATTGAATTTAAAATTTATCCTAACTGATTACCTAATAAAACAAAGAAAATTGTTAAAATGTACAACATGCACATAATATGGTACGGTAGAGGGAACAATATACCATATATTGTTATATCACCTAAGATTTGAATAAGGTGGTTTTTTATACAACAATGGCAAGCACGTGCATTGCGGAAGACATTATACAGTCTACATGGGTGTTCTACTGGGATTCGTATACCTGCGTAAGTTTGGTTGAATATAGATTGTTTTTTTTCTTTTGTTTTTAGTACTGACATATAAACAATGACAAACTAATAAATAATAAGATCGTACTAATAAAACAGCAAATATAAAAAGATATAACCACAGGTAGAGGCGCACTTTTGATGTAATATACAATACTCATGTAAATCATTATTTATAGCAAATATAAATTGGTTGTTCCCCTCATTTACATATTCTGTATAGTTTAATTTTTAGGGAAAATATATTATTGAACAGCACTGCTATCATCCCAATTCAGTACAATTACCGATAAAGTAATAGTTCTAAAATTCCTAACTACAAAACTTGATTTTTCCAAAATCATCGTCAATCAAAATCATCCACTGCTTATTGACCTGAAACTGGAACACAATTTCAAACGTTTTTGAGGGGCTATTGAAGCATACATTGCTAGCTCAGTGCCTGTATAGTATCCGAGATTTTTATTTTAGTAGAAATACTTTTATTTAAGCCAAATTACGATTTTTCAAGTACTTATTCTTTTATATGTATTTAAAAATAAAATAAGTTGTCTCTATGTCATTGACATTGATATGAAGATACTTATGTCAAAATGAAGTAGGTCTGAGTTTCTAACCAACAATGATCTATCTACCCAAAACATTCTAGAGAAACGACTGGTATACTGTGTCTTTAAAGGTTTTAAATATAAACCTTTACACGCGTGCTATCTAATGAATATTTACGGATATGATCGATGCTCTTTACATAGGAGGCTCAAACATTTCACTTGAGACTTTCCTTAGTTTTGTACTTTATTTGGAGTAAAAATTGTATAAACTAAATTACTATATAAGAACTTAAAAAGGTAAGACAGTTGATGTTTTATAAGTTGGTACGAAATACCACTGTAGCCGTGTGGAGACTCCTCGTAAATTACATTAGCTTCACGATGAAAATTCATAATCCTTGAAATGGCTGCCGAGAGATGCTGAACTCATACTGTTTGTGTGAAAACAAACATTGTTTAGGTATGCATTCCGTGTTTGTATTATCCTAAATATTTGGAGTAATATTTATTTAAAGTGTGAAAACAAACATTGTTTGGTATTCATTCCGTGTTTGTATTATCCTAAATATTTTGAGAAATATTTATCCATAAAAACCTTTTCTTACTTAATTTAAATTTAATATTTATACTTTTCATGCTTACTTTATTTAATTTTTTAAATTATGTCTAAATCGTTAAAATATTATTCACGAATCATGACATTAAAAACTGTTAACGTTTATAAATTAATGAATAATACCTGAAGTAGGTCAAGGGTGTATTTTACCCTATTTCGCTGTAATTTCTTAACATTGCAAATAATTAATTTGAAGAATAAAGCAGATGGGAATTTTCACAAACAAACTGAACATATAGCGGCCAAGGATTATATTTTTAATATTTACATTATTATTGTTCTTTTAAAACTTAGATCTAATAATGATAGTAATTTCAAACCTGTTAAAAATGTATTATGTTAAAATTCTACTAGCGTGCGCGTGAGGGAATGCGTGCGGACGAGTGTTTAGTTCGTGCGTGTGTGTTTCTCTGTAAAGTTTTTACAAATAGTTTGTTAAAATGAACAATATGGGTGGCATCTGTAATTTTTTAATACTGCCATACGTGAAAACCCGTTTATAAGGTGAAATTGCGTTGACTAGATTTCTTTATTATTTATCATATTCATTGTTGATTTTAAGATCATGTATGCAATAATAACAATCATAAATTCAGAGAGTACACTGGACTGAAAAGGAACAATTAATATTATTTATTTAAACAAACTAAATTGACATAAACAATTCAACAGGGAAAACGGTTTATAAAAGGATTTATGGTTGTCCACAAATTATATATCCAATTATCTCATTGCATTAATCCTTTTAGTTGGATGGCCATCCAGTTTGACTTCGATAACTATGTCATCAGTTTAATCTAGCCTCGTAGCTGAAAGGTTATAAAGTAGTTTTGTACTACTAACGTAATCGAGTAGACTCTATATTTAATTACTTTTAAATAATCAAAATTACGTAGGATATTGATCAAATCAACTGAATTGTTATCGATAACTGTTTGTTTGGAGAAATGATGCTAGAAAAATACTTTACGAGGTATGTAGAGATATGAATACCACGGAAAAGCCCTTTTAGGTTCAATTTACAGCGAAACCAAATAATTAAATTATGTAAACTTTTCTGTGCTATAATGGAACAATGAAAAATCGGCAAACTGTCTAATCAGGGCCAGGGTAGGTAATTAATGTAACATAACCATGACATTTCCTTAGGCAGGTTTACATTAATTACGGCTGGGGTAGCTTTACTTCGACTGGACAAACACGTTACATTACGGCTGGGGTAGCTTTACTTCGACTGGACAAACACGTTACATTACGGCTGGGGTAGCTTTACTGTGACTGGAAAAACACGTTACATTACGGCTGGGGTAGCTTTACTTCGACTGGACAAACACGTTACATTACGGCTGGGGTAGCTTTACTTCGACTGGACAAACAAGTTACATACGGCTGGGGTAGCTTTACTTTGACTGGAAAAACACGTCACATTACGATTGGGGTAGCTTTAGTTAGACTGTACAAGCACGTTAAATTACGGCTGAGGAAGCTTTAGTTTGACTAGAAAACACGTTATTTTGCTGGGGTAGCTGGGGTAGCTTTACTTTGACTGGACATATAAGTTACATTACGGCTGGAGTGGCTTTAGTTCGACTGGAAGACATGTTACATTAAGGCTGGGGTAGCTAAAGCCACTAAAGTCCACTCTGACAAACATGTTACATTACGGCTAAGGAACCTTTAGTTCGACTGGACAAACACGTTACATTACGGCTTTGGTAGCTTTATTTCGACTGGACAAACACGTTACATAACGGCTGGGGTAGCTTTATTTCACTGGACAAACACGTTACATTACGGTTGGGGTAGCTTTACTTCGACTGGACAAACACGTTACATTACGGCTGGGGTAGCTTTATTTCGACTGGAGAAACACGGTACACTACGGTTGGGGTAGCTTTACTTCGACTGGACAAACACTTTACATTACGGCTGAAGTAGCTTTACTTCGACTGAACATACACGTTACATTACGGCTGGGGTAGCTTTACTTCGACTGGACAAACACGTTACATTACGGCTGGGGTAGCTTTACTTCGACTGGAAAAACACGTTACATTACGGCTGGGGTAGCATTACTTCGACTGGACAAACAAGTTACATTACGTCTGGGGTAGCTTCACTTCGACTGTACAAAAGTGTCACATTATGATGGTTTGGCTTTAGTTCGACTGGACAATCATGTCACATTACGGTTGGAGTAGCTTTAGTTTGACTGGACAAAACGTCACATTACAGCTGAGGTAACTTTGGTTCGACTGGACAAACACGTTACATTACGTGGGGTAGCTTCACTTCGACTGTACAAAAGTGTCACATTATGATGGTTTGGCTTTAGTTCGACTGGACAATCATGTCACATTACGGTTGGAGTAGCTTTAGTTTGACTGGACAAAACGTCACATTACAGCTGGGGTAGCTTTGGTTCGACTGGACAAACAAGTTACATTACGTCTGGGGTAGCTTCACTTCGACTGTACAAAAGTGTCACATTATGATGGTTTGGCTTTAGTTCGACTGGACAATCATGTCACATTACGGTTGGAGTAGCTTTAGTTTGACTGGACAAAACGTCACATTACAGCTGGGGTAGCTTTACTTCGACTGGACAAACACGTTACATTACGGCTGGGGTAGCTTTACTTCGACTGGACAAACACGTTACATTACGGCTGGGGTAGCTTTAGTGCGACTGGACAAACACGTTACATTACGGCTGGGGTAGCTTTAGTTCGACTGGACAATCACGTTACATTATGTCTTTGGTAGCTTTACTTCGACTGGACAAACACGTTACATTACGGCTGGGGTAGCTTTAGTTCGATTGGACAAACACGTTATATTACGGCTGGGGTAGCTTTACTTCGACTGGACAGACACGTTCCATTACGGCTGGGGTAGCTTTAATTCGACTTTACAAACAGTTTACATTACGTCTGGGGTAGCTTTACTTCGACTGGAAAAACACGTCACATTACGGCTGGGTTAGCTTTGGTTCGACTGTACAAAAGTGTTACATTATGCTTGTTTGGCTTTAGTTCGACTGGACAATCATGTCACATTACGGCTGGAGTAGCTTTAGTTTGACTGGACAAAACGTCACATTACGGTTGGGGTAGCTTTGGTTCGACTGGACAATCATGTTACAATACGGCTGAGGTAGCTTTTGTTCTACTGGACAAACACGTTACATTACGGTTGAGGAAGTCTTAGTTCGACTAGAAAAATACGTTACATTACGGTTGGGGTAGCTTTAATTCGACTGGACAAACACGTTACATTAAGGCTGGATTAGCTTTAGTCCAACCTTACAAACACGTCACATTACGGCTGGGGTAGCTTAGGTTCGACCTAACTCTTCAGACAAGAATTTAACCTAGATTTATTTGTTTATTCTTGAATTTAAACTAAAATAACAATTTAAAATACATATCCTCTCAATAATTAAAATGAGAAGTTTAACCCCAGACGGACTATCAACAACTATCCAAATATCTGTCGATCTGTCAAAAAAAAAAAAAAAAAAAAAAAAAACCAACACGACGCTTTTTAGATCAAGTTTTTTAGGTCCTATGGTTCATATCTATTACAGTAGTTATTAAATACACTCAGGGGTAAATTTACCATGTCAAACATGTAGCAGGTGCGAAAGGACGCGCTGTCCTTGGGGCCCTAAAATTGACACAAACACTTAAAATATTTTATGTTGTTCCCCGATTGATGTTTTTCAATAACTGTTAAGTTATAAATGTATGTATTATATAGACATTAAATCTTACTAACAAGGCCTCGAAAACGTATAAATAATAATATAAATGACTAAGAAATGTTTCGTAAAATAAATAAATATCAAATAGAAAATAGGACAAAAAAATACATATAGAGTTATTGATAAATAAATAATAGATTTATTGCTAAGCTACAACAGATTTAAAAAAAGCAATGAAGAAACAAATGAATTAGTAGAATTCTTGTGATTTATCACGAACTTCATGAAATATTTATGAGGTAAAGTTTACGTAAAGAATACGAAGATTGATTTAGCTGAATACTTTTAAATATCTCTTTCGAAAATATATTACAGAGAACTACTCTCTATATTATGATCAGAGAAAATACCCTTGAGTGACGCTTAGAGGATTAATAGGAAAATGTCATTGGTGTGCTTAACAATCGGCATTTTATAATTTAATCTTGTAAAACTGCTGTGATCCTTTTAAGTTTGTTGTAACGTTGAGGTTCACAAATAAATGTATCAATGAGTAAATATTACAAACATATTTGTAAAGTTGCCACGTTCAAAACGAACAGTAATGAGAAATAAGACACAATCCATTCTTTTTTCACCTAATCCGGGACTGTTGTCTTCGGCGCTGCTATCTATCGATCTAGTACACAATATACGAAGGTCAGTTAAAAAAAAGAAAAAAAGCGTTTAGATATTTGAATGTGTGATTTGTTAATGATTTACTAATATAATACAATGTGGGTATGTACTTACAAAATTATACAAACTATATAATAATTGTATTTTATTTCAATAAATATGTTGTTTGATATATTCACATTATAAATGTAGTAAAGCCTACATTCCTTCGACTTAACTCTCTGATGATATTTTTTGTTATTGTTCTTGGTTATTATACTATATTATATTCAAAGTGTCCATAGTACCTAAACGTACCTTGGTTATTGCACCTTACAGGAGCTATTTCAACCCCTTCTTTACTTAAAAATTAGTTTCTTAAGAACAAAAAGTTGCTATGAGATGAAATGTTGCATACATCTTTATTACATCATGACTCATTATCAGACAAAGTTCATTAAATGGCCAGTCTTTTAAGCTATAATTTCCGAATTGTCGGCTAGTTCAATTATTTAATATTAAATAACTAACTACAAAAGTAATAATTATTATTAAAAACTGTGGAATAATCTTTTTGAAAATCAGACAGCTGAATTAGGAAAAGGTCACACGTTACTTTATCATTATCAGATGTGTTGCTCAATGCATTGTAGTACGCACCTTAACATAAATTCACTCTAATTTCTTGTTTGTGAAAAACCCTAATATTGTTCTGTTTCAAGTTTCAACTAAACAAAGTTATTCATCAAGTTTTTTGTTTTGGAGTTATTTAAGATTAAACAATTTAAATGGATACAGTTTACAAATTATAACCAAAGGAGAACGACTGTTTTTCGAAAATTGAGACCTTATGTTATAGGTACACAACATTTCAATTTCATTCATTCACATTAATTTTAATAAACCTGCGTAGTGGGATTCATCGGTTCTGGGACATCAACTGATTGAGCATTTTGTGATTGAAATAAGTGATGCCTTGGTGGCCTGTGACGTCATGGATGCGACGTCATTGGTGATTGTGACGTCATGGGTGGGTGTGATATCATGAGTGGGGTGTGGCGTCATGGGTGGGTATGACGTCATTGGTGGGTGTGAAGTGGGTCAAGGACTTGTGCTTGTTTTAAAAAAGAAATAGCTTCCGGTACAGAAGGTTTTCTGTGTAAGAGGGCTATTTTTATTTAATTAGTCTATTTATTTACAAATCAAACTTAATAACTATATTATTTTTGCTCGAACTCTTCTGACTGGTGCTTCATCACTTCCTTTCAAGTAGTTTATCAGTTTATTGTAAACTTCTTCTCCACACTATCTACAACCTATGCTTTCAAGTAATAGAATAAAAGAGTATTCATGATGTCTTACACTGTTGAAGCACAAAAATTAGGATTTGCTAACAAACATTTAACAAAATGCGTACCAAACCTTCCAGTTGCAGTTTTTACTTGATCTTTTCAACATTCTCCACTATATCAGCCATACTTTTAAGTTATTCTTTAGTCTCTAAACTCCAGTCGGGGTTTGCAAACCTTAAATAAAACATAATATTCATAAAGTTAGTATTCATCTTTATCAGTGATAAATGTTACCTGTGGACGTGTCTAGGTGGAAGTGAGATGAAGTGATGGAACATTTTCTTAAATAAATTATGGAGGGGTAAGGGGTGGGGTAAGTGAAGGTGAGGGAAGTAGTGGGGGAAGTGGTGGGGTAAGTGGTGAAGGCTTTTATAGTTCCCCTCAGCTCTCAGTCTTAAACTATCCTCAGAGCCTAGAAGTTAAAAGCCAGTCAGAGATATAATGAAAGCTTCCACATCCGACTGAACTGTGCTGCTAACCTCCATCACTTGTATCGGTGTGTGTTCTGATGGTCGTCGATATTCAACTACATCACTGCCTTGCCTCGATGTACAAGTTGTAGAGCTAACAACACGATTTTGATTCTCTTCAGAACTACCATTATCCATTATATTTAGCCGAGATCTGTCCAGTGTAGAGGTACTATATAGAATGAAGCAATACAACATATTTGAACGTGTGTTTAGATAGAACCACTTATAAATGACCGAGTTACACTTACTTCTAACAATACACTGCACCGAGTCTTTTGGTTACGTTTCGTAGTGGTTTGCCAGGCTGCCTGAGATCGCTCGTGCGCTTTCGATTTGTTTACTTTCGAGGCCGTTGGCTTGGACAAAACCAAACCCACTGTTACTCACAATGCGCGTTGCAAAAGGCTCACCGTCTGGTTGCATTTTTAGAAATACCCAGGTTAGCAAGAATGGTGGGGGTAATGGGGGGTATAAATACAAGAGCTCAACAGTGACTATGCTTAAGTACTACACAGAACTACGTGGAGAGAACATCGCTAGCAACCAGATGGATTTAAAGATGGAATTCAAACAATTTCCACATTCATTGATTGAGCAGTTTAATGCTCAGTCAAAATTAACAGTGCTTAATACTAAAATATGTTCAGAACTGAAGGAGATGAAACACTACATGGTTCAATGGATAAAGAAGATATATACTGCTGTTGGAGGTGCTATTTTAGTAGCATTGAGTAATGTGCCTTATGTTCATGGTGATACACCAAAGTTTCAAGTATTCCTACCTAAAAGATTTGTGCACCTACTTCAAAATGAATATTTGAGGAATATTGAACCCAGAATGATGTATTTGATGTTCCACGGACCGAGCGACAACAAATCTACAGAGCTATCACTGCTCATGGCTCCTAGTTAATATATAGTTGTACTTATTGTACAGTTAGGATTAAGAAAACATGTTAATAGTAATTTAAATAAATATGATTATTAAAAGGAAAAAAAAAACACTTTAGGATGACCTTGACCTACTCTGAAACTTATAAAATAATTGTGATAGACTTAGAGTGCCATTAGTATCACCGTCTGGTTGCATTTTTGATAAGATCCCAGGTTAGCAAGAGTGATGGGTTTAGTGGTGGGGGGTAGTGGAGGGCATAAATACGAGAGCACAACAGTGACTATGCACCAGTATTACACAGAGCTAAGTGGAGAGGACATCGCTAGCAGCAGCAACAGTAAGATGGCATCCAAACCATTTCCACATTCATTGGTTGAGCAGTTTAATCAACGGTGCTTGATACTAAAAGATGTTCAAAACTGAAGCAGATGAAACACTACATCGTTCACTGGATAAGGAAGATGGATACTGCTGTTGGAGATGCTATTTTAGTAGCATTAAGTGACCCGCCTTATGTTCAAGGTGGTATACCAAAATTTCAAGTGTTCCTGCCTAAAAGATTTTTGCACCTACTTCAAAATGAAGATTTGAGGAATATTAAACCTGGTATGCTGTATTTGATGTCCCATGGAGCTGGCGGCAACAACTCTACGGAGCTATCACTGCTCATGACTTATTGTGCAATGACATGCAGTGAATATATAGTTTTGTTTATTGTATAGTCAGGATTAACAAAACATGTAAATAGTATTTTAAACAAATATATTTTTTTAAAAACACTTGAGGATGACCTTGATCTACTTTAAATAAGTTATAAACATTAAAAAGATATTAGAAAAAGTGGATATCAGAACACGAGAGTCAACCGGAACGGTTATCATTCATGTTTGATTATATTGATCATTCATCAGCCGAATTGCACGTCTGATTGTGAACCATGTATTTTCAAAACACACCCAATGAACAAGTGTACTGTAGGTATAACTAATACAAACTAGTTAAACTGAAATGCATACTTAGTAAAAAGGTATTGGAGGAAGGAATGAGACAGAATAGGAAAATGGTTGAAGAGAAAAGGTAGTATATATAAGGTGTTTAAGATATTTTTGTTTTATTAATATCTTTTATAATAGCGTTTATAAGGCGCTAAATCTTCATTCCTCGCTTCACTCTTGAAGAGTTAGGACGTCAAGATTTCTAATACTGTCAACTTAAGTTCAGGTCAACACTTTTTACATCGATCTCCTGCAAGCAGTGTTATGCGATGTTTAGTGGAGATAACTTGTCTTTAAGGAGAAATCGAAAGCTTAAAGAGAAAACATGTCTGGCTTCGTGGTGTGTAAGAGGTAGTTGAGGAAACAGGACACTTTAAGGGGTGTTGGACGATAAAAACCCAGCTCCAGACGTAGACATACCTTGTAGTTGTCCACGTATTAGGATTTTAATGAATAGAAACAGTATCACTAAGATAAAACAGCAACTTCTTACTCATATTAAAGCATAGCTGTTAAGATTTCAGTAATATAACAGCTCTGACGTTACACCAATGCCGTCACAACCCAACAAGGCATCACTTCTACCCATAAATAAAATGCTGAATCAGCCGAAAAAATGCTGAATCAGCTGAAAAAAATGTTGAATTAGCTGTTGTCTTAGAACCGGCAAATCCCACTATTAACCTGTTTCTTCTCACGATATATATTTTCAAGTAAAAAATATATATATATACACAGTATATTACAAATTAGGATTAAAATTTCAAAATTGGCTAAAAGATACGATGTTGAAGTGACAAAAGTGAAATAATTTATTAAAAAAATATACTAACATTTTCACGTTTTTCTGCATATTGAGAATACTTGTTAAAGTAATTTATTATTAAACTTAAGCTGAGCAAGTAACACATTGTAACCTAGGTAGTTTTACATTACGCATACTATGGATAGTGTATATTAATTATAGGACAGGGCTCAACTTCTTTATCGTATAAGCTTTTAGTGACCCTCGAATTCTGGTGACGAGATGTATACATGATGCACTAATATGGTGTGATTAGGTCAGTTGTCCAGGTTAGAGTCACTTGAATCCTCGTGACGAGATGTATACATGATGAGCTAACATGGTGTGATTAAGTCAGTTATCCAAGGTAGAGTCACTCGACTCCTCGTGACGAGATGAATACATGATGCGCTAACATGGTGTGATTAGGTCAGTTATCCAGGGTAGAGTCACTCGAATCTTCGTGACGAGATGTATTTATGATGCGCAAACATGGTGTGACTAGGTCAGTTGTCCAGGGTAGTCACTCTAATCCTCGTGACGAGATGTATACATGATGCGCTAACATGGTGTGATTAGGTCAGTTGTCCAGGGTAGAGTCACTCGAATCTTCGTGACGAGATGTATTTATGATGTGCAAACATGGTGTGACTAGGTCAGTTGTCCAGGGTAGTCACTCTAATCCTCGTGACGAGATGTATACATGATGTGCTAAACATGGTGTGATTAGGTCAGTTGTCCAGGGTAGTCACTCTAATCCTCGTGACGAGATGTATACATGATGCGCTAACATGGTGTGATTAGGTTAGTTGTCCAGGGTAGAGCCATTCGAATCCTCATGACGAGATGTATACAAGTAGTTTCACATGTGCACTTTACTGCTGTACATCTTACTGGTTGTCAAGGGTAATTTTCCTTTAAGCCCAAAGCACTTTACGTAAAGTAGTTGCCATCATTAACTATCTCAATTACCTTTACTTGAAGCCCTATATAGTTTTTCTTCACACTAGTTGATTGGCATTCCGTAGGTGATCCCACATTTCTTGTTATCATATCAGTGTTACTGATAGTTGTTTTACTTTAATTATCTCAAGATAAGTAAGACCATTCGTATTTCTGAAGGTTATAACTTGTTTATGTTGAAAATTGTGTCTCTGTTCACAATTTGCATTTAACTACTTAATTAAAAATAAAAATAAATAAATAATAATAATAAGATTTATGTTTGTTATAGAATATTTCACCCAAAAGCGTTAAAACTAACTAGACGATATTTATGTTGAGAATTTCCCCTGATGTTTGCAGTAAAAATTATGAAATGTGCAAAGAGATATAAAAGTGACGTTTTCTATAACTAAACTATTATCATTGAGAATCTGAATGAGGTTTTAAGTCATATCTGAGTACAAGCATAAAATCATGTTAAAAGTAATGTTACGATTATTAAATATGAAACACAAATACAATTTTTGTTTTTAATAAATAAGAGATAATTGGAATCTAACAACCCCTATTCTAGGAAAGGAACGGGATAACGTGGAAATAAAGCTTCAATATACGTTTTGAGGCATCAATGTCCTAGGCCATAAATCACAAGTCTACTGCCTCGGGAGCCAGATGTTTGCGGTCTCAATATTACTCCAGAAAACGGGTTTATAACTTTCCAGGTTCAATAGTGGTTTTCACAAGGTTTTACAACAAAAACCAATAAAAATGTAAATTTTGAAAATGTACGAAATTAATATTGAATTTAATCAAATTTTCAATCAGAACTATTTTTTATTTGTTTTACTTTGATATACGAGTATGATGAAACAAAACCTTCTACGGAGTGATTATCAAGCATAAATAGAATCAGTAAAGTAGGTCTTAAATAGCTCGATAGATTGGATTTAGCTTTGTAACAGGATATCGCTTTATATTTATTAATATACAACACTACTTTTTCGATCTTGATTCAAATATATAGATCACATTATATTAAAGTTGATAAATGGCATGACAGCACACTTTACGATATATATATATATATAAATTATATCAATCAATATCCGCAGATTGCTTGAGTATGAAATAATGTATAATTATTATTATTGATTTAATGTTTATTATTGTACTTTAAAATAATACCATAAAAGACGTTATGCAACTGATAACAGTGGCAAATTATTAGTGACAGTTATTCACTATAGTATTAATCATGCCACAATTGTTGCTAAGATAGTTTTTATTTTCAAACAGAAACAACGTTTTTTAGTAGATATCTCAGAATAGTGCTCATACCTTCAATGTCCCTTAGGTTCTGTTCCTGGTGATGAAACGGTCGGACCTTTCAAATCAGATTAACCTATTCATTTCGCCAGTGTATGACGTAGACAACAGTTTTTGTGCTTAAAAGTTTTATTCCAAAATGTTCCACCCAATGTCAAATTATAAGATTATTCTCAGTATTTCTGAATAAATATGATACTTTTCTATATAGTATAAATTACACAACTTACCACCTGATTTTCTATGTTCCTATTCTTAACTGAGATTTTAACTCTATTCAGTAAAAATATCCTGAAGTATAAACGTATCTAGGCAACAAATACATACGTGTATAAATCACTTGTGTTGAAGATTCACATTACCTTCAGAAACTATTAATTAAAGTGTATTTTACTTATGAACACAATATTATTTTAATATATGAGTGATGGCTTATTTTAATTATATTGGTGCGATAGTAAGAAGATGTCATTGTTTTGTTTCAGAGTGTTTAAATAACTCTGACATCTCAATCTAACAGTAGGAGGTTCAGTTTATGAGTTAAGAAATATTCAGGTTGTTTGGCTCTTAGTATGACATGTAACTACATACAAAACCCAATAAAATGGTGCAGTTTTTAAGTTTCTGATGTAATCCATCTTGCTTTAGCAGCCATTTTAATTTTTTTACGATAACTATGTTTTTAATTGTCTTGTTGTGCTTTTACTCATAGAAACCTCAACATTTAGCTTAATGCGATACCATTTCCAGAATTTAGATAACATTTCCAACAATAATAATTAAAATATAATCTGCTATGTTTAAGATAAAGTAATAAACTGTGATAAAACTTAGTTAAAGTTAAACTTCTTGACTTTTGTACAAACATAAATAATAAAGAAATTCCCTATGTCGGTTATTGTATAATCTACAGACTGTCAAATAACACAAAAAACTTGCCTAACTAATAAGGTGTCCAACGATACCACACAACCTATAAACATCTTTAGGTTACAAGCAATAAAACATGTAAAGGGTGAAAAAACATTGCCTGCTTAAATTTGTAAGCAATTTACAATACAATGTTAGGTATGCACGATTTAAACTCAAATTTTGAGTTGCCTTTGTCTTAGTTGCCTCTGGTTAAGACTTTTCGACTATTATGAATCTTACAAGAGAACATGTATGGTGAACCCACGATGTTTCTTAATACACATTGGCATTTCACTTTAATTACCATTTCAATGCTGCTTTTTATTTAACTTTGATTAATCTCTTTTCATTTTTGAACTATCGATCTTACACAAGGTTAAATGGTCTGCATGTACCTTATTATTTTTTGAAACATCCCAAACCTTCCTACTAAAAACTACTATTCCTTTTGCAACTTTTCTAGTGCTGATTCCTGGCTCATTTTCAACCATGTTCAGGACAACTCCTTATACCCCTACGTCATTTAAGACATTATCTACCTCTTGAGATGTTTTGTACACTGCCAGTCTCCAAAAGCCTTTGGTGCAATCTTTTGAGAATTGCTGAATTCTAAATCCGTCAATCTGAGTATCGTAATTGGTACTCTTTTCTTTCTGCCAGCGAATTACCATCACATAAACCGTCACAATCACTTCACTTCACAAAGAAGGGTAGCAATCGTGTAAACACAGGAATGTTTTCTTCAGGAAGGGCAATCAATGTCTAAAAGAAAAGAGTGGAGATAGCAGAAACTGGTTAAGAGACACGATAATAAATAGGATTCAAGGCATTAATAAAGGGAATGTGTTCATTATAAAAGTAAATATTTTTGTTTAGTTCACAAGTAAATCAGTTTTATACATTGTATAATATTAAGTTAACTTGAGGTGAGATGATGGAGGACCACTTCTCCTGTACAGTGACTGATGAAGAGCGAGATGTCGACAACGCCACGACGCGGACGCCGTCCGAGCAATCACATACACGGTGGAGACCGACCGTAAATGAGAGACCTTAAAAGTGGACTAGAGTGAACTCAGACAATTTAAGGAGGCAGTGTTTTTTCACCCTTTACATTACAATCTGTAGGTTATACAGTAACCGAGATAGTGACGTTATACAGTAACCGAGATAGTGACGTTATACAGTAACCGAGATAGTGACGTTATACAGTAACCGAGATAGTGACGTTATACAGTAACCGAGATAGTGACGTTATACAGTAACCGAGATAGTGACGTTATACAGTAACCGAGATAGTGACGTTATACAGTAACCGAGATAGTGACGTTATACAGTAACCGAGATAGTGACATTATACAGTAACCGAGATAGTGACGTTATACAGTAACCGAGATAGTGACGTTTTACAGTAACCGAGATAGTGACGTTATACAGTAACCGAGATAGTGACGTTATACAGTAACCGAGATAGTGACGTTATACAGTAACCGAGATAGTGACGTTATACAGTAACCGAGATAGTGACGTTATACAGTAACCGAGATAGTGACGTTATACTGTAACCGAGATAGTGACGTTATACAGTAACCGAGATAGTGACGTTATACAGTAACCGAGATAGTGACGTTATACAGTAACCGAGATAGTGACGTTATACAGTAACCGAGATAGTGACGTTATACAGTAACCGAGATAGTGACGTTATACAGTAACCGAGATAGTGACGTTATACAGTAACCGAGATAGTGACGTTATACAGTAACCGAGATAGTGACGTTATACAGTAACCGAGATAGTGACGTTATACAGTAACCGAGATAGTGACGTTATACAGTAACCGAGATAGTGACGTTATACAGTAACCGAGATAGTGACGTTATACAGTAACCGAGATAGTGACGTTATTTAATTTTACATTTTGTACAAAAGTTAAGAAGTTTAACTTTAACTAATATTTATCACAGTTTACTTCTTTATTTTAACATAGCAGATTTAAAGTTAATTATTATTATTGGAAATTTTATGTAGATTATGAAAATGGTATCACATTAAGCTAAAAGTTGAGGTTTCTATGAGTAAAAGCACAACAAGGTAGTAAAAACAGATTTTTCTAAAAAAAAATAAAATGGCTGCCAAGCCAATATGGATTAAATCAGGAACATAAAAACTGCACCATTTTATTGGGGTTTGTATGTAGTTACACCAGTTAAAAACTTCCACACAAAGAGCTAAACAACCTGTAATAAACTATGCGTTCCCGGTTTAGCTCTTATTGCGTAGTTTACTTATTTAGTGAGTAAGTACAATTTTAATTACAAGATAAATTAAATTAAACTAAAGGTATGTATTGCAAGCATTCCTTGAAAAGTGAAAACTATCACTGATTGAATTTAATTAGGTATATGTATCATATTAACAATATAAACACACTCACATAATATCCGAAACTAGCCCTCATCAGTGATACACTAAAATAATTATCAAGTAAAAATTATCATAATTTGACATTAATTAATCACTAATCACACATATATAAAGTAGGATTAACAAATTTTATTTATTTCAATAATTTTTCAAAATACTAAGTAAAATAGGAATGGGAAACATTTATGAGAACAATCTGAAATATAACCATCCCATTTAAATGTACGTTGTCAAGAGGCAACACCATAAGACTGTAAAAGGATTTCTTACTACAATGGTTTTAAGGTTTTAATTTATTGTTTAAGTAAGGTGCAAGGAAATTTTCAAGGTTACAATCTGGAGTTGTTAAATTAAACCTAATCAAAAATGTAAAGAAATTACTATAAATATATTAAAAAATAATAAAATAAAGAGTACTATAAAATATAGTAAAATATTATAGTTCAACACAATAAGACGGTTAAATATATAACTTAAATAACTTGGTTATACGATATAGAATGTGTGGGGTAGAGAAATTTAATTACGCTGAATAAGAAAAAAAGGAAGACCACTGCTCTACCGGAGCAGACGAGAGGCAAAGGAGCAGAAATAAAAGATCAGAGAGAATTGACTCATCCCAGAGAGGATGTTCTCGAAATACTTGTGACACTTCTGAAAGTCCAGTCTAGTTGTTCTAGAAGGTTGACGAGAGGCCGCGGAAGCATGTACGTAGCGAATGTCCAGAAGACCGGCCGCGCACCGCACAAATGAAGGTCTGGAAGTGAGTTGAAGAAGACTAAAGACTACTGAATTAACGTTAAAGTGAGTTGAAAATTTAGAAATATGAAAACATTCTTAAAGAATTGAAACCAAATTTAGAAAAACAGAACAATTGATTAAACAGTTAACAATTGAGTAACAAGGGCAAGAGAGACCCTTGACAGAACAGCTAGAGGTAAGGGGTTGTACTGTGAGTGAGGCTCACGAGGTCGCGTTGACCTTACCCGAGGGGAATCTATTTGGGATGACCAATGAGAGCTCGAGTATGATATGGGGTGATGTGTATTCTTGAGCTAGATAACTCCCTCCCTCCCTTTTGGTTAGAGTTAAATGTAAATGAAATAAATCAAACATTAAAATTACACAATATATCACATATGTACAATTATTCTATTACCTAACAGAAAGTGTTTTCGAGAAAAAATGGGTATAGAAGAAATGCAAATCCTTCAGTATTTACGTCATTAAGACACATGTTATATAGGACAAATGTAAACGCCTATAGCGTTCTTAGCTTAAGACCAATGTGATGTAGAATAAATGTGAATGCCTAGATAATTCTTAGCTTTAAGACCGATGTGATTTGGAATAAATATTGCAAGCCTCCCTTACACAAACCAAGGGTGGGACTTAATACACCAACTCAGATGCGAAGAGTAAAAAACCAACTTAATCCGAAATATATAGTATATTGTGTTTGTAAATATATATGTTGTCTCTATGCATAACCTGTTGTTGTTCAATTTACTTGATGCATATAATGTTATTATTTATTTTAACAGCCAGGCTCAGCTGTTTAAAACACGATTAGGTTTACATCTGTAAATTGGACATTTATGGGACGTGGACAGAGTTATTTAAGAGTTTCATGAAACATTTCGAAATAATTAAAATTTGGGTCTAGAAGTTTTTTACTAAAAAACAACAAAAAGAAACAAGAGATAACAATTTAGCAGTCCAAAAAACATAACTATGAAAAAATATGAATATTGCACATCAATTACAAATAAGCAAATAAAAAATACAAAATAATAAAAATAAAACATCAAATAAACAATCAAATCAAACCTTTAAATAAATAATAACCATATACTGTAAATTGAACGACAACATGTTATGTGACGGGTATAAGAGCGAGGCCTCAGAGACTAAATAAATATAAAGGCTTGTCAATTTTGAAGAAAAAAAAGATAAAACGAAAAAAGGGTCAGTTACTAATTACAATCCTGCTGGTGGGACAGGGTGGTTCCGGATTCGAAGCTAAACGCTTTGAATCCCCGAAGATAAAAACTGGAAACACCCGAATTTAAAACGTGAAAATCAGGTAAATACACTGATTAAAGATTAATAAAAAAGTACTGTCCTTTTTGTTAAAAATCTATATTTATTGCAAACATATAATACAGTAATAATTACAACATCTAACTTATTACAATACATTTTTAATGACAAGGTATAAGATTAAAAAATATTTAATTTTTTTAATTAATTACTTTTAATGTTATATTAATTTAAAACGTTACATTTTAGGTTTATAACCAATGATATCAAAATGAGGTATAGACATAGTCTTATCAGCTGTAGTGGTTCAAATGTAACAGTTGTAACATCTGTAGATTGGACGTTTCTGAGACTTAGGCATTGCAAGCACGAAGTGTCCGGCAAGGAATCAGCAGGAAACCGCATTGCACCACCCCTTACACCTCGTCGTTGACAATAATTACATTATGTCATCTCGCAGCTTGTAGCATTTATGTAAGTACATCAATAATATTAAATGAATCATATATGTTTTTCATTCATAAGCGTATTAACATTGATTTGATATAAATTGAATGTAAGTTTGTAATCAATTCGTGATCAGATTTACTAATTAGTTCATACCTTAAACTGCAGATCTGGGGTTAAGATAAGAAGTTAATCCAAATTTAGCTCTAATCTAAGTTAATACGAGTTACTGACATAAATAATCTGAATTACTCTAAATAAAAAGGCATTTATTGAACAAATCTGTGCTTAAAGTTTTGTTTAATTAATAAGAAGGATTATTAAAAAAAAGTATATTTATTCTACACATTTCATTAAAAAGTTCATTTCTTAAATGTAATTGTATGATAAAATAGCTCTTATTTTATTTAATATATCTAAATTAACTAAAGTTTAAAATTTAGATAACTAGCTAAATTTGAACTTCAAAGCAGCTTTATGACAATACCAACAACAGCCTGGTTATTTATGATATTCCTACATGCTCACATTTATGACACTACCACAATCTCACTCCATATGACCCTACCATACTCTCACTCCATTCATGATACTACCACAATCTCACCCCATTAATGACACTACCACAATCTCACCTCATTTATGACACTTCCACGGTCTCGCTCCATTTATGATAATACCATAGTATCACCCCATTTATGGCACTACTACAGTCTCTCCATTTATAATTCCATGATCTCGTCCCATTTATGACACTTCCATGGTTTCGCCCCAATTATAACACTTCCACAATCCCTCCCATAATTTCTATGGAAAATAATGTGAGAATTATTGTCATGTATTTAGTGTCATGTAAAAAAATAAATAAAAAAATAAAAAAAAACAATATATACATAGACTACCATGGTCTCCCCCCATTAATATGTATATATTGTTGCATAAATTTTAATAATTGATGTAATAAAGTAGTTTTTATATTTTCATATTTTAATAGAATTAATGTTAGAAAATTCTAACTTGTTTTTGATATAAAATATAACTAGTGCTATGAAGATCGAAGCAAACCAACTACTGTAATTAATTACAACTATTAAATATACGGTAACTGTTCTTTTATGATTGTGCCGCATCGCAGAGTCGAGTCGTTTCGAGTAGTCGCCTTATTCGTTGTTTGTTTTAGTTTGTGTGCCTGTGTTTCTTTTCGTTGTTCCTTGTTTCTTGTTTGTGTAGTTGTTTGATTTAAGTTTATAACACTGTTGCCCGTTTAATTTAATTAATTTTTGACCTGCTGATAGGTTAGCAGGTCACATGGCTGCCGATTTTAAACGTATTCTTTAATGTTGTTGAGTTTATTTGTAATGTTAATATTATTTAAGATTCCTATTTAATTATGTTTCTGTCTAATATTTATCTATTTTTGTAATTTAAAATATTTTTCTTTTGCTACTTTACCTGTCATTTTAGACATGCCTAGCCTTTATTTTTAATGTTTTGTTTGTTCGTCATGGTTAAGGTTATTTAATTCTATTTTATTCTTTGTATTTGGTTTATTAATTATTTCAGTGATTCAAATTCTACTAATCTTATTAACTCCTTTTTCAGATGTATCTTATTCTAGGCCTAGCACACTTTTCACGATTTTTCCTGACCTTACATGCTCTTTTGCCATTATTATGTATTTTCTAGTTGGGTAAATCTTTTTAGCATCTATCTTGACCTAATTAATATCTCATAAAACAAATTGTCAATTTTGTTGATTTCAGTTTTTAAGTAAAACTCATTTTTGGGTATTATGTTAGTTAAGGACATACGCAGTTAAATTTAAATTTTGTGAGTTTTTAAAATATTTTAAATACATTTTTGATTTGATTTAGGCACCCTTCCATTTTAATTATATATTTTGATTTTATACTTTATTAATCCTTAAACAAAATTTAAACTAAAAATCCAATTTTTAGAAGTAAAACTGCACTTTGACCGTAACTTGTGTTTTTTGTTCTGTGTCCTCCTGAGTCCGGTGCATTCGCACCCACCCTCGATGGGCCTGGAGTTTTATTTGTGGGAAGGTGGGTTGCAAATGGTAGCAGAGCGTGGTTCCCTCCAGGAGTCACAAAAGGTGGCCGAGAGGAGTGAAGAAAAGAGTCATCTGCCTGGAGAAACAGTTAACAGCACAGCAAGGAAGGAAGGAATAGGTGGCTGCTCCCTCTGGGCGGCAAAGAAGGCCAAAAGGACGGCCCAGCCCGTAGGTCCTCCTCTACGTCTCCATGCGACATAAAGTTAGTTGGAGGGCTATGCAGGTGACGATCCATCTCCACTCTCAGACCCGCACAGGATAGACAGCACAAAAGTCAAAATAAATATTAATAGAAAAAAATTAATAATTATAAAATCAAAATATATAATTAAAATGGAAGGCTGCCTAAATCAAATCAAAGAGCTGTTTAAAATATTTTAAAAACTCACAAAATTTAAATTTAACAGCGTATGTCCTTAACTAACAAAATACCCAAAAATGAATTTTACTTAAAAACTGAAATAAAAAAAAAATGGTAAGTTTTTTATAAGAAATTAATTAGGTCAAGATAGATGCTAAAAACAAAAAATTACCCAACAAGAAAATACATAATAACAGCAAAAGAGCATGTAAGGTCAGGAAAAATCGTGAAAAGTGGGCTAGGCCTAAAATAAGATACATCTGAAAAAGGAGTTAATAAGATTAGCAAAATTAGAACTTTACTTAAATAATTAATAAACCAAATACAAAGAATAAAATATAATTAAATAACCTTAACCATGACATAGAAACAAAACTTTAAAAATATAGGCTAGGCATGTCTAAAGTGACAGGTAAAGTAGCAAAAGAAAAATATTTTAAATTACAAAAATAGATAAATACTAGACAGAAACATAATTAAATAGCAATCTTAAATAATATTAACGTTACAAATAAGCTTTAACAACATTAAGGAATACGTTTAAAATCGGCAGCCATGTGATTTGCTAATCTATCAACAAAACAAAAATGCATTAAATTAAAAGGGCAACAGTGTTATAAACTGAAATCAAACACCTACACAAACATTATTTAACAATAAATAAACTACATTTCGGCCATAACTGTGAATAAAAAGGAAAATTACGAACACTTACCCAAAGAACTAGCCAACCATGCCGACGAAGACAAACGGCAGTAGTCCAATGACGGCTAACAAGACATAACCAACACGAACAAGAAACAAGAAACAACGAAAAGAAACACAGACAACTGAAACAACCAACGAGTAAGGCGACTACTTGAAACGACTCGACTCTGTGCTATGGCACAGAATCGATCATTTATGCTCATTTTTAAAATGAAATATATCTTACTTTATAAGCCATAAACAATAGTAATAATATCTATTGTACTTAGATCTACAACATCAAACGGGCCAAGGTAATCTAATTACTTTTAAAATCGATACTAATGAGTTTTCAACGCAGAGCACGGCCTGATGAGTTTCAGTTTACAGAATATAATGAAAGGTTACTCAAAAATACTACTGCTTTAATAATTGTATTTGTCAATGATCATAACATATGTCAATGTGTGACGCATCACTTATCTACAAGTGTTAGTGAGAATATTCATATTTCCAATATAAAAAACTAATCAAGGCTTTGAAAGCAATTATTATTTAGTCCAATAACATTATTATTTGTTACACTCTGTTTAAACTAACTAAAATTGTTACTATGAATGGTTTAAATATTTTTGTAGTTGTTTAGAACATATATCTTTTCTGTATGTATTTGTAATCATAAGAAATATTCATAATTTTTAATTTAAAATGATATATTTTAAATTAGTATTAATTTTATTAAATCACATTGTCTAGAGATTTTTTTATTTCCATCGATTATTTTTCTTTACAAATACTAAGACTATTGCACCAGTGAATGCCAAACATTTTTGAAAAGTTAATTATTTCAAGATGTCTACTACTTTGTTATTACTTTTAAGATTTAAATGATTTCTTAAAAACTATGTTTATAAGTTATTTATTTTAAAGCAAATTTGTTCAAACGACCAAATAATAACAAGAACTTAGAAAAAATTATGAAACCAACCAACACAAGTTATAATCATCTCTGCTCTAGCTTTTAGTGTCGTGGTGTAGAGACAGCAACAACTGGCAATACTATTGAGTCCAGCTCATCTAGTAAAGTGGCCAATGGTATAGGAATGTCTAAGTAACAATGAATATACGCTTAAATACTTACAAAGTCTAGTATATATGATGGGTGGACTAAATGGCAATCACTTTGTTTTACAGCCGGATGTAAGGCATTTAATACACCGTAGATCACCTAAAGTTAAATGGTAAGAGCTTTCAGCTTGAGGGATGTATTGGTATTAATGTAGTAAAATCATTAAAAAAATATTCATAGTATTTTTTTGAAATCATATTTAACTAGCTTAAGTTGTATGCTCTGGTAGATAGTGAAATACATTTAAAAATAAATAGTGACTATCAATAACCATTAATTTACCAGTATTTAACTGTTGTCAGTTTCGTTGAACTAAAATTTGCAACGAACCAAATCTGTTGTCTCTTGTAACTCTTCCACTGCGGGAAAGGTAATTTAATTTATACAATGCACATTGTGTTTAAGTGGCCGCACACAAACTGTTAATCATTCCTCCCTACCAAAGGTCATACGTGATGTAGTAACATACTGTTTTATGTTTAGATGGCTTTTTACAATATTTATTTATACGTTTATCTTCAAGGTCAAAAGAAAGAATAGCACAGTATGTAAGTTATGAGTTAGTACGAGTGGAGATATTAGTTATTTGTGCTAATAAACAGTGGTATGTATGGCTAAGTGATTTTTTGCCTGAACAAACATAACTTTAACTATTTTTATGGTTGTAATAGAGAAAACTTGTGTAGGTTGGTTTCATTGTTTGTTTTTTTAAGTTCCTGCCATTATTTGGTTGTTTAAACATAGACTATTCATTTAAACATAAATAACTTATAAAGAAAGTTTTTAACAAATCTTAATAGAATATACAAAAGTATTATCATTTTGACGTACGGTTCAGCTGAAATCTTTAACGTAATAACAACGTTTGTAAAGACATCTTAAAATAGTTAAATTTTCAATAATGTTTGTAATTGGTGCATATTATTACTATTTGTAAAAAATTTAATTAATCAAAAATATAAAAAAAAGAGACAACGTGGCTTGATAAAATAACTATCGATTTGTAATAATAAACTTAACATTAAACATTTTGAATATTTAAGGGGTCGGTATATTCTGCTACAGACCGTACTCAAACTGCTCTAGCTCAACAAGAGGGTTTCTTTTATTTTTATGTTGTGTTTTCCTTAGAATCGACACTGTGGCTCAACAGAGAAGTACATTAAAACTAAATATAAATGTAAGTACCAGATTAATAAAATAAATCATGCATAATATGACTTATCTTGTTTAACGTATGTGTTATTACTACAAAATTATAACTTTTAAATAAGAATATACTTTATTCTCCTAATTTTGAACTGAGATATCTTCCCAACATTTCCGTAATAATTACTCCTCTATCCGTAACAAAAGTTTGGAGACTCGAGTTTGGATGCTTACAAAAACTAAACTAACAAAGCTATGGTAATGGAACCTGTACCAATATTTTCATTGTTTTATTGTGCGTTGATAGGTGTCAACAAAAATTTTGTATTATGTTTTCATATTTATACTTCGTACCGAACGAAAAAAGTACACGATTTTTCACTAATTCCAAACAAATGGCTGATCTGACGAGGTTGAACTTGACATTGTTGTAATAAGCTAATTTCACATATTTAACTACATACTTTGTTAACCTTTTACAGTCCATCGTGTATTTTGTAGTGATTTTTATTTGATAGCGAAGCGATCTGCACTGAGCCGTGAGAAACGTGTCCGGCGGGACTGCGGTGTTGCCAAGTCGCTGCCAGTCCAGCCGTCATCAAGGTTCGTATAAGAAAAGCTAATGTAATATTTTTGGTTTTCAATATTTTTATACCATTTCCCATCACTTTTTCTCATGAGGGCTGTGGACCTCTAATGGCAAGTTTAAAAATGGTTATATTCCTGTAATAAAAGGATTTGTCATAATATCTATGTACAATATTTACATTATTTACAAATACTCAGCCCAAGAAGGGTCACGTCATAATATTTTAAGTCAATGTACAGTATACAAGAGGATTTAAACTCTGCTACTCAATTCACAGAGTAAAATCATTTCAACATTCTTCACTCGTCCTCTTCAGAATAATCACTGTCATCGGATATTTCAGAATCAGTAGTGACTGAAATAATAATTGGCTCTACTTCAGGAAGGTCTTCATTGAGTTGATCACTGTTCCAGTAATTTTGTTCAATTTGTTCAGTGTGCTTGATGCACTTCTTCCACAGTTCAGGTGTTATTGAGCTTAGGCTATCCTTGCATAATTCTATCAAAACGTCCATGCTTCGACCTTTGTCATTAGCATTCGCCAGATTAACTCTGGCAATTTTCCCCTTGACATATTCCCAAACTAGCTCAATTGGATTAAGTTCGCAGTGTGCAACGGGAAGCCAAAGTAGCTCTACATCAGGTCTCATCTCTTTTGTAATCACTTCAAGTAACTTTTGGATCTTCTTGAAATATGGCCTGCCAAGAATTATCACCAATATTCTCAAAGCACCAAGAGTGAAGTCATCTAACCAGATCTTCGGCCGTCCTTGTTGCACACACTGTCTCTTCCTTGATGGTGGAGAAAAACTTCCATTTTCTTTGTTGGACGCTGCTCCAATCCTCTTCACCGATGACAAAGATATTCCTAAACACATCCTCGTTTTTTCATAAACTGGAAAGCATTTGTCACCCAATCTTTCACCCTCAGTCTTAAAAAAGATATTGCACTTAATATCATTGCGATTTCTTGCTCGGAAAAATGTTCTCTGGGAGGCATGGCTGTTCTCTGGGAGATGCTTACTCGATAACAACTCACGCAGAATATAGAAAATAAGTGTCAAAGTGCCTTTAAGTAGAGGTACAGGTTATGAGTCATGCGTTATTCAGAGACAACAGTCATATTTACCAGATATTTTACAGGGGTGGCTTTACCAGTGAGTCACGACTTTATCCTGAAGAGCGCATTCCTGGCACATAACTCAGGATCGAGCGCCTCGCTGCGAACGGCGTTCTCACTTCAGTGAACATAGCTTCGCTATCAAATAAAAATCGCTACAAACTACACGATGGGCTGTAAAAGGTTAACAAAGTATGTAGTTAAATATGTGAAATTAGCTTATTACAACAATGTCAAGCTCAACCTCGTCCGATCAGCCATTGCTTAGAAAAAGTTGTTTTATAGAATCTACAAGAACTTTTTACTAATGAAAGAAAAATTTTGAAACCTTAATATAGTATTTTCAATACCATAACCAATCACGTATTAAATTTTCATCAAGATATAAGAACGGGTATTTAGTCAGCGATTTTTAAAAGTCAAGATTTGTTTGGAATTAGTGAATAATCGTAAACCTTTTTCGTTCGGGACAAAGTATAAATATGAAAACATAATACAAAAAAATGTTTGTTGACACCTATCAACGCACAATAAAACAATGAAAATATTGGTACAAGTTCCATTACCATACAAGTTCCAACCCAATTGAATCTAACCCAAAATAGGATGGCTATTTTAAAATGTTATTTTAAAATCTCCTCTATCTTCATTTCATTTTAAACTAATTTAGTGTATTTGGTTTCATACTATAACGTACTTCACAATAAATAGCAGTTGCTATTACCCAAGATTAATTTCCGGCAGACTTTACGTTAAATAGTTAATCATCATTTCCATCTTTAAACATGAATTTAGCTACTTTTAAAACATCATCAATATATAGCCTATGGCTTATAAATGTAGATTTGAGATAAAATGCAGATTTTTGTATAGTAACTATATTATTTAATTTTTGTAAATGTAAATTAAATGACCTGTTGTCAATGGAAGGGATGTACAAGCTGAAGACAGATGTTCTTCTACTCCTTCACCGAGCAGAGAGTGATGACTCCAAGATTGATGACTTGGCATTGTCCACAATAGGTGGTTAGTCCCGTTAGTTTATTAGACTTATAGGAGTGTCGTGATTTACGGTGTACGATTTCAAGATAGGAACAAATAGTACAGGTAAAAAGTGTGGATATTACAGAATGGTTTTATAACAGAATAAAATAATAAACAGTATAGAATAACGAGATTTACAACTTTTGTAGTAACTATTTTTTGACCAAATTGTTTAACAAAGATCAGGCAATAAAATTTGCAAGTTAACTAATAAGTATTATCTATTTTACAAAGGTTTACGAAAACATGTTAATTTACGTTTTAAATAAGCTGAAATTATTCTCTATCAAATCTTAATGTTATATTTTATTTTAGAGTTTTAAGCAAACAAAACTTCTTCAACAAAAATTGAGGGGTTGGTGAAAATAAAATACATCCTTTTTAAACAGTTTTGAATATTTAAAGGTGTACTTTAAGGTGGTGTGTTAACAAATGTACAACCTATTTACAAATTGATTCAATTTTAAATTGAAAATTTATATAACTGTTAACAATTGAAGGGGGTTTATATCAATAGGTTTACACCATTCATATTTAAAACTATACAGGTGAAGCCGATGCATGAAAATGTCGACGTGTTTAACATTTGTAAATATTGGACGAGGTGACTCAACCAATCCCATGAACACACTTATATCTCATGCAATCTGCCATATTGGACAAGGTGACTACACCAAACCCATGAACACACTCATATCTTATGCAATCTGTCATATTGGACGAGGTGACTACACCAAACCCATGAACACAATCATATCTCACGAAATCTGCCATATTGGACGAGGTGACTACACCAAACCCATGAACACACTCATATCTCATGAAATCTGCCATATTGGACGAGGTGACTACACCAAACCCATGAACACACTCATATCTCACGAAATCTGCCATATTGGACGAGGTGACTACACCAAACCCATGAACACACTCATATCTCATGCAATCTGCCATATTGGACGAGGTGACTACACCAAACCCATGAACACACTCATATCTCATGCACTATAACATATTGGACGAGGTGACTACACCAAACCCATGAACACACTCATATCTCATGAAATCTGCCATATTGGACGAGGTGACTACACCAAACCCATGAACACACTCATATCTCATGAAATCTGCCATATTGGACGAGGTGACTACACCAAACCCATGAACACACTCATATCTCATGCACTATAACATATTGGACGAGGTGACTACACCAAACCCATGAACACACTCATATCTCATGCACTATAACATATTGGACGAGGTGACTACACCAAGCCCATGAACACACTCATATCTCATGCACTATAACATATTGGACGAGGTGATTACACCAAACCCATGAACACACTCATATCTCATGCACTATAACATATTGGACGAGGTGACTACACCAAGCCCATGAACACACTCATATCTCATGCACTATAACATATTGGACGAGGTGACTACACCAAACCCATGAACACACTCATATCTCATGCACTATAACATATTGGACGAGGTGACTACACCAAGCCCATGAACACACTCATATCTCATGCACTATAACATATTGGACGAGGTGACTACACCAAACCCATGAACACACTCATATCTCATGCACTATAACATATTGGACGAGGTGACTACACCAAGCCCATGAACACACTCAAATCTCATGCACTATAACATATTGGACGAGGTGACTACACCAAACCCATGAACACACTCATATCTCATGCACTATAACATATTGGACGAGGTGACTACACCAAGCCCATGAACACACTCATATCTCATGCACTATAACATATTGGACGAGGTGATTACACCAAACCCATGAACACACACATATCTCATGCACTATAACATATTGGACGAGGTGACTACACCAAGCCCATGAACACACTCATATCTCATGCACTATAACATATTGGACGAGGTGACTACACCAAACCCATGAACACACTCATATCTCATGCACTATAACATATTGGACGAGGTGACTACACCAAGCCCATGAACACACTCATATCTCATGCACTATAACATATTGGACGAGGTGACTACACCAAACCCATGAACACACTCATATCTCATGCACTATAACATATTGGACGAGGTGACTACACCAAACCCATGAACACACTCATATCTCATGCACTATCACATATTGGAATGGCGGCGATATACTTCAATAGTTCTCGGTTGCAGTAATTAAAGGGTTGCTACTGTTAAGGCCGAATTTTATTTACAAGTTGTAGAGATATTTTAGAAATAAAATATTATTTTGTGTTACGTCTGAAAAGAATGTAAATACATTTTTACTAAATAAAAAAAAAAAAAAAAAAAAAAATAGGAGATACAAAATTAATTATGAAGCTTCAATTGACATTTTAGACGTTTTTATACATCTTTAAGTTGATAGCTTAAATTATAATGTTTAGTTACAGTTAGTGTTATTTTGAATATAATGTCCTAATCTTAATATGAAGGTAAATGTTGTAAAATTATTTGTACAGTTCTTATGATTAATTATTTATTATGAAAAGTTTATTCTTTTCAGCCCAGTTAGCAAACTTTCTGCCATTCTCATCGTCGGTGTTGTAGCCCCATTGGCTATGGTGATTGTTGCAGTTCCCCATATAGGGAACAGGGTGTTTAAAACTTGGCAAAATCCTATTGTCAGGCCATTGAATGTTAGGAGGCCTATAAACATTGACTATAATAGTTTCTGACAGTTGTATTGATAAAAAGAAAGATGACACCATCAGCGCTCCTATGGGTAACTGACACATTGTCTATTGTCTATGTCATGCTCATGCAAGTTGTAATACCACACACCCTATGCCCTATACAATCTACTTGTCTGTATCCAGGATTATTGCCTATTGCACTATTATTATCTTTGAGGGAATATAATCATAAATTGAATTTTTATTTTCACTATATTTCTTTATTTATTTTTAAAAGGAAAACTTTACTCACCGGTTATCATAGGCCTCGACGAGTAAAGTAATGAATGTCAGCAAGTGGGCTATCATGGAGAGTAGCTTTTGTACAGACAATTAATTGACACCTCAATTGTTGTACTTGTGACTGTACTAAGTAGGGTATTAATGGAAAATGGGGGTTGAAGTGTGAGGACGAGGAACACATGTGCAGTATTGTACTTGTGACTGTACTAAGTAGGACGGGTGATGAAGTGTGAGGACGAGGAACACATGTGCAGTGTTGTACTTGTGACTGTACTAAGTAGGACGGGTGTTGAAGTGTGAGGACGAGGAACACATGTGCAGTATTGTACTTGTGACTGTACTAAGTAGGACGGGTGTTGAAGTGTGAGGACGAGGAACACATGTGCAGTATTGTACTTGTGACTGTACTAAGTAGGACGGGTGTTGAAGTGTGAGGACGAGGAACACATGTGCAGTATTGTACTTGTGACTGTACTAAGTAGGGTATTAATGGAAAATGGGGGTTGAAGTGTGAGGACGAGGAACACATGTGCAGTATTGTACTTGTGACTGTACTAAGTAGGACGGGTGTTGAAGTGTGAGGACGAGGAACACATGTGCAGTATTGTACTTGTGACTGTACTAAGTAGGGTATTAATGGAAAACGGGTGTTTAAGTGTGAGGACGAGGAACACATGTGCAGTATTGTACTTGTGACTGTACTAAGTAGAGTATTAATGGAAAACGGGTGTTGAAGTGTGAGGACGAGGAACACATGTGCAGTATTGTACTTGTGACTGTACTAAGTAGGGTATTAATGGAAAACGGGTGTTGAAGTGTGAGGACGAGGAACACATGTGCAGTATTGTACTTGTGACTGTACTAAGTAGGACGGGCGTTGAAGTGTGAGGACGAGGAACACATGTGCAGTATTGTACTTGTGACTGTACTAAGTAGGACGGGTGTTGAAGTGTGAGGACGAGGAACACATGTGCAGTATTGTACTTGTGACTGTACTAAGTAGGACGGGTGTTGAAGTGTGAGGACGAGGAACACAATTTGGAAACACGTCGTATTGGAGATTGTTACTTTAATGGCGTCGTTAAAAGTAAAGGAACCTTTTTCAATTTTTATGCGCTTGAATAGTGGAAATATTCAGTTTTACTTTTTACTCTATTAAATAAAATTATATTAGTAGCTTATATGTTTCTCTATTAATAGATTTTTTACATTATTGACGTAATCTTCAAAACTTCATGGTTAATTTACTGAAGTCTATCTAGTTGGTTGTATTTTACTGCTATTATTGATATTCTAATGGTTCAGGTCGTTCCGGTAACTCTTGGTTTCTTGTTCTACCTGATTTATATTACATCATCGGGAAAATAAAGTAGGTCTAGAGTAAGATGACCTAATGCGTTGGAATATACCAATAAAACCACGTTAAGAATAGTCTACTGAAGATTCTTTGAAAATGTGTTTCCACTCAGGTTCATTATGACCTTTCATTGAGGTCTAATGTTACTATTTTTAGTTTTAATTGACCAAACCCTTATGGTTTAGACAAATTATAGTAAATACGAGGTATAGTCAAAAAATTCCCGGAATCGATGTTCAGAAACACACAGCGTGGTTGCCGGTGGGAATTTGGTCGTCTATCAGTTACTAATACTTCTGGAGAAGGGATATAGTTAGCGTGAGTATCGCCTAGCCGCCATCTTTTCTCCTTGGAGAGCACTTTTCATGTATTTGCGTGTTTAAACTGTCGCGTTTTTTAAATTTATTTAATGAACAGCTAAAAACATAAATTTGGTTTTTTACTTCATCAGTCATCTTCTGGGACACTTTAATGTCAATTCAAGCATACGGAACTAAGGCGATCAAGAAAAGCCAATTTTACAAAAGGCACAAACGTTTTCGTGAAGGTCGCATGAACATTGTAGATGACTCTCTCGTAGTGGACACCCTTCGACTGCAACCACAGATGACAATATTGACCGAGTTCCGCAAACTGTCCATGGAAACTTAAGAACAACAATTGATGGTATCACATATAAGGTAAATTTATCCACATAAAAGTTCTTAGGCACTTACGAGATGCCATTAGGAGGAGACGGCCTAAAAAATGAGCAGAAAACAATTGGATTTTGCTGCATGCAC
Source organism: Stictocephala bisonia (assembly GCA_035578905.1). Classification (NCBI taxonomy): domain Eukaryota; kingdom Metazoa; phylum Arthropoda; class Insecta; order Hemiptera; family Membracidae; genus Stictocephala; species Stictocephala bisonia. The sequence goes on from JAQJVL010001558.1 coordinate 160,621, forward strand.
ATCGATTCTTGTTAGTACGTATCTACCTAGTCAAGCACCGGCGTTACCACGTTGGAACATCCTCCATATTCTCTTGACCTCATGTCGGCCGATTTCTTACTGTTGAAATGGTAAAAACATCACTATAAGGAAATCGATTTGCAGGTGCTAAATTAAATTAAATTTAATTTGTTCAGGGAGCAAATTGATTATGTTTACACCCACTTGTGATGGCAGACGCTTGAAAGCTGCGCTTCTATGCCTCTGCGTTCTGTAATTATTCCTCCCTCTAGTTTCATAAGAGTGAACATCCCTGCCGCGCGTCAAAGTGCACTTTGACTTGCAGTACAGGGCGACCTCCAATATATAGAGGCAGGGTAGGGTCAATAATCTAAGCTCCCTAAACGCTTCTAGACACGACTCTCTGACGTTTAATTTTAAAATAGTTCTGACAGCTCTTTTTTGAAGTCTAATACCCTTTCCAGCTTGTATTTAGAACAACTACCCCAAAGTCTTATACCATAGGCTAAGTGGGTATGGATCAAGCCATAATATGCAAGTTTTAAGACTTCTAGGGAGCAGAATTGTGCCAGATTGCGCAGAGCAAAAATGCCCGAGTTAACTCTAGCACACACACTGTCAATGTGAACGTCCCAAGTCAACCCTTTGTCAAGGTGTATTCCAAGGAACTTCGTGGACTCTGTTTCCTCTAAGAGTACATCATCCACCATAACTGTAATTTGATTCTGTTCAAAGTGTTGAGGCTGACAAAATGTTATGAAATTTGACTTAGAATTGTTTGTTTTCAGGCCCATTTTATTAAAATGTTCAATGCATTGATTCAGATCAATAAATGATTTTACTTCTAAGTCACGTGATGATTCATCTATCTCACAAAGAGTCGTGTCATCAGCGTACTGAATAACTTTTCCGAACTGAATTGAAGATTTTAGACCATTTATATATAGATTAAACAAAACTGGACCAAGGATTGAACCCTGTGGGACATCTTGGGTAATAAGTGTTTTGCCTGACAGGGCATTCTCAACCTGTATACACTGGATTCTGCCTTTAAGGTATGACGAGACCCATTTGTGTGACAAACCTCGAACGCCAAAAGACTCCAACTGGTGCAACAGTGTCTCATGCTGCACACAGTCAAAGGCTTTGGAGAAATATGCTAAGCACATGTTCTCTTCTCTCCAATCCATCGACAACGAGCTCTACAAGATTTGTAACTGCATCGACAGTTGACTTGTTTTTCCTGAAACCATATTGTTCAGGATCCAGAATGTCATAGTGTGAAAGAAAATTTTCCAACTGTGCAAGAAAAATCTTTTCAAAAACCTTGCTGATGGTGGGCAGAATTGAAATAGGACGATAATTGCTGATTATGCAAGGATTGTTCGTTCTATTTAAAAATTGGAACGATTTTTGCTGTTTTCAGGATGTCTGGAAAGGTCCCCGTTTCAAATGAAATGTTAACAAGTTTGGTTAGTGGCACCAACAATTGCTTATAGCATTGTTTAAGCAACCAAACTGAAACGCCATTAATATCGCATGATTTCTTTGAGCTAAGTCCCTGCATGACCCGAGCCACCTCGTTCTCATCAACAGGGGTTAACACCATAGACGTCACTTGCGATCGAAAACCTTGTGGATGATTAGTAGGTCCCGTGAGATTAGAGTTAGAGTCGGCCTCAAAACTAAAGTACTTGTTGAATAAATTAGCAACAGTCTCAGGATCTTCTCTCTTTATGTCACTGTCGTATATTGTTATTGACTTGGATTTTTTTGAGAATTTTGAAATCGTTGATGAGTTATTAATTATGGTCCAAGCAGTTTTTGAAAAATTTTCATTGAACTTTAAAGTTATTTTCAATGTCATATGCCTTCGCGGCCTTTATGACCTGTCTATACACTCTTCTATAATTTATAAAAAAATGTTTAAAACGCTCGTTTTGTGTGCGAATGAAGATCGAGTGATAGAATTTGATTTTCTCTCTTGAGATCAAAATCCCTTTGGTGACCCATGAACTTTTCTTTCAACCTTGAGCTTTTTTAAAACATTTAAAGGGACATGCTATGTTTAGATAGTAAATTAAACGATCATTGAATGCATTGTACATCGCATTTGCATCATTATAATGATTGAGGAAGAATAATGACATAGAGAAAAGTCTTTAGATACTTTGTTAGGGAGTTCCCTTAAAAACAGTTTTACATTAGGAATTACCTCCAAAACTTTCTGACCTCATGCCTGGACGAATGGCTTATGCTTTTAGGCTACTTCCACTTCATGGACTCAAAGGCTCTGTATGGAGTAGACACTATAGTTATCGTCGCGTCTCATCTCACAGAATTGCCTCCCTTATTAATTGTTCTCTATCCCAAGCGAGTGATGAACGTGATCCCCGTCCTCCGGGCAGTACTTGCACTGAGGTGACATGGATTTATCTACATTATACTTATTAGTAGAATAATTCCACTGACAAGCATTGTGGTGAATTGAAATGATTGACAATCTAAACAGAATTAATAAACACCCATAAATTTGAACTTGAGTTAATAAAGGGGCTCATATTTGTTCAATAATTTTTCCACACTGAGAAAATAGTAAACATCTTAAAAAATAACCATTACTATGTACAAAGTGTGGTTTATTTCCTATCAGCAACTTTAACAATCCAACTAGAGCACTTCTTTCATCTCTGATTAATTGGCCACTTGTGAGAATAGTCTTTGATGTAGTATTTTTAGACTTAAAAAACTTTAATAAGAATGATATTCAAGAATGAGAAACAAGAATCGTGTAAATTGCTTTCCCAACATTTGAATTTACTAACATTTTCATCAATATATAGTGAATTGTACTTCATTTTATGAAAAACAATTTTAAAATTGGTATATTGTACATAGACCTGGTATGGCAATATTTAATCGATTGAATCTTTTATCAAAATTTTAAGAAATAAGAAAATCCCAACAATTTAATCAACACCATGTTAATAAAAAAAAAGAAACCCAATATTCGAAACAATTATACAAATAAGAAACAACGCACACAATGACAACTAACCCATAAATCACAAATATTTGCCAATTTAACATATGTTTTTTTATAGTAATTTTTTATTTAATTCACCTACGAAGATGGCATAATTGCCGAAACCGGTTGGTGCTAATTCAATAAAATGTAAAAGTGTGCTGGATTGTCATTTTATATTATAACTTTATTATACATAGCAGCCCTAGAAATTTAAACTGTTATACAAATATTAATATAATAATATAGGTTGCTTTTAAATATTACTGTGATGAAAGTATCCAAATAACAATGTTATTTATTACAAGAAATGTAATAAATATATTGGTAATACTTTAAATTAGTTTACTTTACGTTACAGTGTTGTGGAAACGTTTTTGGTGAGATATTTAATATAACAGTTGCAATGTTGTTTAAGAACAAAGAATGTTTGAAGTAACTGAATTACTAGAAGACTCGGTTTATTAAACTTACAAAAGGCACTCTCGACGCTGCGCTCTGTTTGTTTTCGTCTGTAAGTAACAGCCTTAGCTTAACAACTGTAGACTGTATTATTTAAGCTCGTGACACATTCCTTCACTATTGTGGTGACAGATTCTGGAAGTGATGTATTATCGTTTTCAAAGTACCATTAACCCTGTGTAATCTTCAATTACAACCTTTATTTTAAAACAATACAAATTTATTTAAATTATATCTACTCTTATAAAGAAGTGTGTTATATCTAAAAAATCATGAATATATTTTATGTATACCATTACAAATGCATTTAAATACATAACTGACTTACTCTTACTCCTGTGGCCACTCAAATACAAAGTAATATTTGGCCTCGCCAACAAGTTGCTTCCATAGTGTATATACCAAATTCGGCTGACTTATGCTTAGCTAAATGGTGTGTAATAATCTTAAAATACATTATAGTAAAAAAACTTCTAATGCTGTTTAAAAAAACTCACATTCTGTCATTATCATTTAAATTTCATATTCATAAATATTAGCAATTTGGTTAAGAATTTAACATTTAAGCCTGTTACATAATTGTTACATTTTCCCCACAGAACCATGTCTAAAACAACCCTTGCTACAGGATTAGTATAAGTTGTACAGCTCGTCCGACATCAATCATACTGACGACTAAATATTAAGGAGACTATTAGACCCTTGCTACAGGATTAGTATAAGTTGTACAGCTCGTCCGACATCAACCATACTGACGACTAAATATTAAGGAGACTATTAGACCCTTGCTACAGGATTAGTATAAGTTGTACAGCTCGTCCGATATCAACCATAATGATGACTAAATATTAAGGAGATTATTAGACCCTTGCTACAGTATTAGTATAAGTTGTACAGCTCGTCCGACATCAACCATACTGACGACTAAATATTAAGGAGACTATTAGACCCTTGCTACAGGATTAGTATAAGTTGTACAGCTCGTCCGACATCAACCATACTGACGACTAAATATTAAGGAGACTATTAGACCCTTGCCACAGTATTAGTATAAGTTGTACAGCTCGTCCGACATCAACCATACTGACGACTAAATATTAAGGAGACTATTAGACCCTTGCCACAGTATTAGTATAAGTTGTACAGCTCGTCCGACATCAACCATACTGACGACTAAATATTAAGGAGACTATTAGACCCTTGCCACAGTATTAGTATAAGTTGTACAGCTCGTCCGACATCAACCATACTGACGACTAAATATTAAGGAGACTATTAGACCCTTGCCACAGTATTAGTATAAGTTGTACAGCTCGTCCGACATCAACCATACTGACGACTAAATATTAAGGAGACTATTAGACCCTTGCTACAGTATTAGTATAAGTTGCACAACTCGTCCGACATCAACCATACTGACGACTAAATATTAAGGAAACTATTAGACCCTTGCTACAGGATTAGTATAAGTTGTACAGCTCGTCCGACATCAACCATACTGATGACTAAATATTAAGGAGACAATTAGACCCTTGCCACAGTATTAGTATAAGTTGTACAGCTCGTCCGACATCAACCATACTGACGACTAAATATTAAGGAGACTATTAGACCCTTGCTACAGTATTAGTATAAGTTGCACAACTCGTCCGACATCAACCATACTGACGACTAAATATTAAGGAGACTATTAGACCCTTGCTACAGTATTAGTATAAGTTGCACAACTCGTCCGACATCAACCATACTGATGACTAAATATTATAGAATAGTAGACCCTTGCTACAGTATTAGTATAAGTTGCACAACTCGTCCGACATCAACCATACTGACGACTAAATATTAAGGAGACTATTAGACCCTTGCTACAGTATTAGTATAAGTTGCACAACTCGTCCGACATCAACCATACTGACGACTAAATATTAAGGAGACTATTAGACCCTTGCTACAGTATTAGGATAAGCTGTACAGCTCGTCCGACATCAACCATACTGACGACTAAATATTAAGGAGACTATTAGACCCTTGCTACAGTATTAGGATAAGTTGTACAGCTCGTCCGACATCAACCATACTGACGACTAAATATTAAGGAGACTATTAGACCCTTGCTACAGTATTAGGATAAGCTGTACAGCTCGTCCGACATCAACCATACTGACGACTAAATATTAAGGAGACTATTAGAACCTTGCTACAGTATTAGTATAAGTTGCACAACTCGTCCGACATCAACCATACTGACGACTAAATATTAAGGAGACTATTAGACCCTTGCTACAGTATTAGTATAAGTTGCACAACTCGTCCGACATTAACCATACTGACGACTAAATATTAAGGAGACTATTAGACCCTTGCTACAGTATTAGTATAAGTTGCACAACTCGTCCGACATCAACCATACTGATGACTAAATATTATAGAATAGTAGACCCTTGCTACAGTATTAGTATAAGTTGCACAACTCGTCCGACATCAACCATACTGACGACTAAATATTAAGGAGACTATTAGAACCTTGCTACAGTATTAGTATAAGTTGCACAACTCGTCCGACATCAACCATACTGACGACTAAATATTAAGGAGACTATTAGACCCTGGCTACAGTATTAGGATAAGCTGTACAGCTCGTCCGACATCAACCATACTGACGACTAAATATTAAGGAGACTATTAGACCCTTGCTACAGTATTAAGATAAGTTGTACAGCTCCTCCGACATCAACCATACTGACGACTAAATATTAAGGAGACTATTAGACCCTTGCTACAGTATTAGGATAAGTTGTACACCTCGTCCAACATCAATCATACTGACGACTAAATATTAAGGAGACTATTAGACCCTTGCTACAGTATTAGTATAAGTTGCACAACTCGTCCGACATCAACCATACTGACGACTAAATATTAAGGAGACTATTAGACCCTTGCTACAGTATTAGTATAAGTTGTACACTTCGTCCAACATCAATCATACTGACGACTAAATATTAAGGAGACTATTAGAACCTTGCTACAGTATTAGTATAAGTTGCACAACTCGTCCGACATCAACCATACTGACGACTAAATATTAAGGAGACTATTAGACCCTTGCTACAGTATTAGTATAAGTTGCACAACTCGTCCGACATCAATCATACTGACGACTAAATATTAAGGAGACTATTAGAACCTTGCTACAGTATTAGTATAAGTTGCACAACTCGTCCGACATCAACCATACTGACGACTAAATATTAAGGAGACTATTAGAACCTTGCTACAGTATTAGTATAAGTTGCACAACTCGTCCGACATCAACCATACTGACGACTAAATATTAAGGAGACTATTAGAACCTTGCTACAGTATTAGTATAAGTTGCACAACTCGTCCGACATCAACCATACTGACGACTAAATATTAAGGAGACTATTAGACCCTTGCTACAGTATTAGGATAAGTTGTACACCTCGTCCAACATCAATCATACTGATGACTAAATATTAAGGAGACTATTAGACCCTTGCTACAGTATTAGGATAAGTTGTACAGCTCATCCGACATCAATCATACTGACGACTAAATATTAAGGAGACTATTAGACCCTTGCTACAGTATTAGTATAAGTTGCACAACTCGTCCGACATCAACCATACTGACGACTAAATATTAAGGAGACTATTAGAACCTTGCTACAGTATTAGTATAAGTTGCACAACTCGTCCGACATCAACCATACTGATGACTAAATACGACAATAAAAGGACTTTAGTCAATTTAAATTTACTCAGAAAGTAAAACGGCCTTTTACGTTTTATATTATTACAATTTCAATTCAGGCATTTGAACACTTTCAATACTAAGACTAGGCTATTTATTACTATATAAATATGTATCAGGATATATATTCAATAAAATATTAACAGATTAATTTAGTTTATTTGTTGGCAGCAGTATGACATCTTTAATTATTCTTCTTTTATTTTAGAATTTTGTAAACCTGTAGATGTAAACCACACTAGTCAGCTGCGCTCGTTGGAGCTACACTTATAAGAATCAGCAGAGGCCGTTGGAGGCTGAAGGCCATGCTAGTTTTTAATCCCATAACAACAATATTATTTTCGAACTGGACATACGATCACGAGTATCCAAATCAAACATTTATTGTTAAATGAATTTTTTCCAAACAAATTGCATTCGATAAAGAAATAAAATCATGTGTTGGAATAGCTTTTCAAAATCTTAATTAGTTTTGCATAAAAAATTATACAAAATATTTAGTTTGAATTTTTTATTTTCACCTAAATTTAAAAACTTGGCGTATACACTCAAAATATCAAAAACAAACCCAATGCGCAATATGATAACGTTTAAAATGACATCTCATACACAACTTTTGGCCAATAAATAACGAACAAAATATGGATTCGAAAATAGCATTGTTCTTAAGGGATTAAAATTAAAATGGCCGACAGCCTCTGCAGACTCATAACCAAAGTTTTAATACATTGTTGTTGTTTTATTGACCATTTACTTGAAATTGCATTAATCAGTACCATGCCAGGAACACTTATATTTGCAATCAAAAATTTGTTTAACAATTCTTAATTTTGTTATTTTCATTTATATTGCACGGTTAAATTATTCAAAACTAGCCTCTAATGTCAAGCTGCAGTTCCCTTAGCTCTCTCATTCGTAAGGTGAATGGTAACAAAGGCCTTGATTGGCTGGTATAAGGATTTTAATTTATTATTTTATTAACTTTATTTAATTTATTATTTTATAAAATATAAGAGAAAATATTTTAAAATCCTATTACACATATAGAGGATGTAAGAACATTTGTTTCAAACTTCTTACCCCAATTATGGGGTATTTGGCACTGTGTTTGTTACAAAGGCATAGGGCGTGAAAGTAGGTAACAGTTAGAAGATTGCTTGTTGACAAAACATTATATAACATATATTAAGTTGATTGAAATGAATTTTATATAAACATGTGATAAATGGTCTTGTCTATTATAAATCCAAAAAATAAAAAATCTGGCGATTTCTTCTTGTTGATGAAAAAAGAAAATCAATAAATAACAATAATATGTCTCGTGACTTTAATGGTACATAGTAATGATTATATTAAGATATGACCATGTTAAATTGTATTTTAGTTTTAGCCAGAGATGATAATAAATTATTATTCTATAATATTTGTGAAAGAACTAGATTTACCAGACATCCGCCAGACGGCGCCACATGGTACATGTATAGTGGTGGAGCTATCCATACTGGTCAACTGGGTTAGTCCTATCTATTTTTAATTTATTATACTGAACTATGAAATAACATTTTCATGCGCTAGAACATTCTTTTTATTTAATAAATAGTTGTTATGTGGCTGATATACTTTAGGTGATAAAAAGACTACTTTTTATATCGTCATAAAATATTTTAAAATTTCATTACTGTTTAGTGTTCTGGGTTGAGAGTAATCATGCCACCCACTCTCGCGGTAAACACTTATTTTTAGATAAAATAAATTCTCATACATTACTAAAACAGTAGCACTTTTCTTGACCTCTGATACATGACTATTTGAGTCAATCTAAAAAAACTGCCCTAGGATAATAATTAGTTGTCGTTAAATGGTTGTAAAATTGGGTTGACTATGACAAGATTTGACTGAGACAAGGTTTTAATGTGACAAGGTTTGACTATGACAAGAATTGACTATGACAAGGGTTGAATATAACAAGGTTTGACTATGACTCAATTGTTGTTATTGTTCTTAATTGTTTAAAATATTCATTACTGCTATTGTTGCTGAATGCTAGTCTATACTAATATTAGTTATTATTTTTATTTAATTGCATGTCATTATATTTTTTGCCTCCTCATCAAGCATGTATTGTTCCGTTCCATATAAATTTCAGTTATATTTGAATCTATAGTATTTCAGTTTGGTATTCTTATTCTTTGTTATTTTTATAATGTGAAGTGATTTAGTGAATAAGTTATAAAACCCACAAACATAAATATATGTATTATATGAACTGCTTCAGTGTAATTGGTTTTGACTGTATTGAAGCATGTAAATAAATAAATAAATAAAATAAATAAATAAATGACAAAGTTTGAATGTGACAAGGTTTGATTGAGGCTAGGTTTTTAAATGAAAAGGTTTGATTGTGACAAAGTTTGAGTATGACAAATTATGTTATAATTTGCTGCAAATTTAAATTTATTTTTAAATTTAGTGTCTTTTAAATAAAGTTGTATTGATTATGATTTCTAAAACTTCGAGTGAGATGAATACGTTTCGACATGTGAGAAACTCCTGACATCGTCAGTCGTTACTGGACTAATTTAAGTTAAATTTAAACGAGGACCACACACATTTAACTCGAATAATATATAGACTTATTCATATTTGTGAACAAATGTTCTCTCTACCTAAAAATGCTGTCTTATATAAAAAGAAAGAAAGAAAAAAATACTAATAGGCCATTTAGCCAATAGCTTACCATAGCGTATTCTTGGCAAGTCGTGATTTGACCCCGTCCTTCGGCCTAAACACAATTGAAGGCGCCAACCTCCTTGCTACATAGAATATGCATTGTGACCATATGTACTGATAAGTTACTGGTGTCATATTTTAACCAGCCTTCATAAAAGATACGATTTTAGTTTATGTTAATTTAACTGTTGTGAGGTTTAGGTCAACACCGCAGTGGTGATTTCAAACATATGAATGCAATGTTTTATGTAAATTTTAATGTTATATTTAAAATATTCAAATAATACAATGAACACATTTTAACTTTTATTATAATATATGGAGGTACCACATTACTGGATATAAAGTATAAAAGAGTTTTCTGCTGAGTCTACAGTATTTGGCCATTCCCATCTCTAAAAGTCGTCTGTGTCTGCACAATATTGAATTTCATTCTCATAAGGTCAATGTTACATTCAAGTAAATACTTAAGGTTCACTTAATGCTGTAT